>LDEV01001475.1:0-26469 GCA_001014755.1 Blastomyces silverae | reverse complement strand
AGATACACCCCCGCGCAAATCGGAGATAGGACGCTGATTGACGCGCTTGCGCCTTTCATTACGACGCTGGCGGAGTCGGGCGATCTGGGTGCGGCTGCAAAGGCGGCAGAAGATGGCACGGAGGCCACGAAGCATATGAAGGCTAGTTTAGGCCGGTCTGTGTATGTGGGTAGTGAGGAGGAGTGGATTGGGAAGGTGCCGGATCCGGGAGCGTTTGGGCTCGCGCAGTTTTTGAGGGGGGTTACGGATGCGGTGTAAATTTTTGAAGTTGAGGTTTTGTCGATTTGAGCGCTTAATAGCTGGCTAGCTGGTTGATTGATTTGGTTTCCTTTTTCTTCTTGTCTTTTCAAATGCAAGCACCAAGCATGTCAATATGCCTTTTGATGGTTGTTGATTTTTTTCTCTTTTTTTCTCCTTTCTCTTGAAGAAAATAAAAAATAAAAATTTTAATCTATTTATTTTGAAACAAAACAACAGGGACAACCTATAGGATTGATCCTCAAGATGGGATAACATGTCTTATGTAGGATCATATGTCACGCATCTAGACCCCTATTTCATTCGTGGGAGCCATTTTGATATACACTTATACATACTTCGTTGTCTTTCGAGCATGATAACTGCAAAAGAAAATCGTGTATGTAATATCTAATCGAATCCATATAGACAAAAACAGCATAATTTCAATCATCACTCATCAACGATTACAATATTCACCCCTTAATCAAAAGAACACCAACGGAACCGCAATCCCAAAGCCCATAACAACCCCTCCAAAAACCAGCCCCCCAACCTCCCCCAAACCCCAAACCCGCGTCGCCCCAGACTTCGCACCGCCCACACTCCCCCTCACAAACCCCAACGTGGCATTCCACTCCGGCACCGATTTACCCAAAAGCAACTGATCCGACCTCTCCTCATCAATCTCGCCGCGGAAAATCATCTCAGCCCTCCCCACCATCGAGCCCCGGTTCCCATTACCTACCATGAAAAGCCCGGACATGGTCACCTGCGCCACGCGTGTGTTGAAGGAGCCTGAGATCCGGGGCGTGGGAATGGGGTCGCCGGCCCAGTCGTCGTGTCCGTTCCTGGTGGGGCTGAGGAGGGAGCCGTCGTAGAGGAGATCGTCTATATCGGACCCGCCGCTGCATATGCCAGAGGCGTTGAATTTGAAGACTTGGGTCTGGAGGAAGTCGATTGCGTTCATGTTGCCGGCGAAGCGGTAGAGGGGTTCATCGTCGTCCTTATTGTTGTTGTTGTTGTTGGGCGTGTTGGTCATGTTGTAGATCCATATGGGCCCATGGGTGCCCGTGCTATTTGAATAAATAGATGGTTAGTATTTAAATCATTAATCATTTCAGTATCTGGGCCGATGCACTGGTTTTTTGCTTGAAAAAGATAAATAAATAAATAAATAAACGACGTACGCCATCCCAGTATATGCATGGATCTCCTGGTACTCAGAGTAATTGGCACTCTTCCGCTGTGTAGGCCCTGTTCCGGGCGTTAGGTTGTAATGCATGTCCCATGCCTCAATGGAGAGGTAGAACGGATTTGGCTGCGGATACGATTTCGGCGAGATCTCCTGGAATCCCGCGATTGCGTTCATCGATATTTCAAACGTGCGATTCTCAAACTCCTGACACGGGTAATCTGTATCCTCGAAGCTATAGTTCGGGGGGTCGTACAGGGGACTGATGCGCAGTGTAAACGTTCCATTGTAATAGCTATATAGGGGCAAAAAGCCAGTCAATAACACGCTTTTCCTTCCTACAATCTGATTTAGTTGCCGCAAGGAGAGACAGAAACGTACGAGCCAACATCGCTGTAGTAGAAAAAGTCCAGGCCTGTTACATTGTCAGGTCGTTCGCTGTCCAGTCGATCATAGGGGCTGATTCTGGAGATCCCGGGTTGTGCGAGGAGAGCTGCCACTGCGAGAAATGCCCACTTCATATTTTAAGAATAATTCTTCTTCAAAGCCGCAGTCACGGACCCGGGGAAGAGATTGAAGAAGCGGGTTTGATCCGGGGGTGGGATGTTATTATAAGAAAGCGCCCACCAGCACACCGGCCCCGGCTATCGACTAGAGAAGAGCTCGCTCATGGCGAGAAATACGAGAAGGGCACAGGGATATTTCGTGCCGAAGGGATAACATAGCCCGACTGAGTCGAAGGCCGGCAACATTGATAGACTAGAAGACAGCGTGCTTCCCGCTATGTGTCCCAATACACTAACTACTGCTCTAGTACTGTACAGTTTGAAGTCAGCATGTATATGGGCTGTCCCAGACCTCAAGCATAATCATGCAATCACTTACTGGCCTCATTCATGATAATATGACATATTTCTCATCGAGCCTTGGATCCGATCCTGTAACTGGAGATATGATCTCTGGAAGCATAGTTGACAGGACGGTAAATGTGCACAAGTATTATAGACCCCTTATATACGTCTCTCACAACCTTCCGGGTGATTTACTTACTGCAGCGCGGGATATATGCATGTCCTAGACATGTGCTATAGAAGCAAGTAATATAAAACGTGGAGCGCATTCTGGAAGGTGTATGAAGCTACATTAAATATACCGGGTAACTAGAATCACCGTATACCTTACTTCACTGAACAACTTGGATGAGTTGACCAACATGGTTGAAGATTCTAGAATTATAGCGGTATATGTATCCCTTTAAACTATTTAAAAGGGAAGGGTAGATCAATGACAAATCCTCCTTGATTCGTGTGTGAGTGTCGCAAGTCCAACCCAGTACAATCGATTCCGCAGAGAGGAGGAGCCGCAATGATAGAAGGTGTGAAGAAATCCAGAGAGTGATTTCCTTGCCCTGTAATCCAATATAGATAGCAACCCTTCGATACCTACGTACTGGAAATCAATAAATCGAGACATCGATCTTAAAGCGGGACATCTAGTTCAAATATGTGATTGAACCTGAAGCGGCTTCCATTCAAGAGAAAACAGTAATATACCATACAAAACGAATTCGTAAGGGAACTTGCTTCAAGCACCATATGATCCTCCAGAGAGCCTTCTAGTGACACTTTGCTGATTGATTGTTTTCAACTGTTCTGCTATGCGTTCACTGTTCCGTGCATTATTGAGACATCTCCAATTCGTTCACTAAACGGCCCTATGGGTTATATGTCATTCAGTGAAACATCCACTGATCCATATTTTATTCACTGATTTGGGTCATACCTTGTGTGTTTTGGCCCGCTTATCTGCAGTAATGCACAGTGGTTTTCATGTCACCAGCTTCACTACCAAATCAGAGCCAAGCTCTGCATTCCAGTCCAAGAGTATACGGAGTTCCCCATCACCACCAAACAGAGTTCGGGCTTTGCAAGCAGCATAATGAACAACCAAGTCGCGGAGAGGAGACCCACCGCCTAGCTCATCCCGACCAGTGCGCTCATATGTTAATACTATAAGCTCAAGTATCCGCGAAGTGGTGTTTTTGTCGAGAGAAAAAACACAGAGGTCTCGGTGTAGCGACTTCAGGCACTTCTCCCCCAAGGAGTCGATAAGATATTTCGTCGCAAAAACGTATAACTTGGCATGGAACAGAACGTCAGGCTTGGTTGAGACAGATGCCGGCTCTGCCGCGAAATCCCGAGCCGTAAAGCTCTGCCAGAGACGGTCATAGGGACAATTGTGGCAGGTTACCGCTTCCTGCCAATGAGCGCCCTTCTTGCCCTTTTTCTTCTTGGGGGCCGGCCAAGAAGAAGCATCCATATCCTCAGGTTCATCAGCCGGGGAAGGCTCAACAGTTTTGAGATCGCACTTTGAATTATCCTCTGAAGCCATCAGGTTTGGCGTTGTGTAGGTACCGGTGTACAAGAACTCGCAAAACGCGAGAAAGGTGTCTTCCTCCACGTCCTCCAGGACCGCGAGCCGCGAATTCGACTCTTGAAACTGGCCATTATTGATCAATGCATAGAGAGGCTCTGAAATCTTTCGCACAGTACCTGCGTGGATAGTCAGGCGGGAACGGTCCTTGCCAATGAGAAATGTGAAGGCCGGGGTATTGAAGATGCTAGGACTATTAGCATAAACCTGTAAAGCAGTTGAATGCTCAAGTACGATTCGTACCTTTTGCAAATAGTCGACATTTTGGCGCCAGATCGAGGGTTAGGTTTCCTTCCGCAAAGATATCTTGAGAGATTAGAACACTGGCGGGCGGGGCAGTGAAATAAGTGCCGTCCAGCAATCCATAGAACTAACAATTGGGTGAGCCAGCCAGTCCAATGAAATCGCGACACAATATCTGCAGTGACATGTCATCACAAAAAGGAGCAAAAGGAACAAAGCCATCAGTTATCTTTCATGGCTCTGATAGGATGGATATTGCTAGAAACGTACCCTAAGCTCAGAAACACAAAGTTGCATTTCGAAGTAGGCTTCCAGATGGAATCAGCTTTGCTGCAAGAAGAATACCTCTTCTTTCTCATATCCTAGGATGGCTTCCTCTATCCCATCCTCTAGCCAGCACCAGCACCCCCCTGCCTCCCGCAGTTGTGCATGGCGGGACATATTACAGCTCTAAGGCTGGCGGTGAAATGACGCCCAATATCAAAATAATGCAGTACCTAAAGATACGTTAGAAATTGCGAAAGGGGTATACTTTCACGGGTATCAGCATGAGGCACTTGGGATGCAGAGGCCAGTCATGATGCACTGGTGATAGTTGTCTTTGTTTCATCTCTTTAATAGTATCTGCCGCAGTCATGAATGAACTTTACCAGAAGCCTTCCAGAAGCCTTGGGAGATACGGGCAACAAAGAGTTATTTGATTGCGGAAGGAATGAGGTGCATGTAGCTCCACATGAGCCTTGTTGCTGCCTGAGATGTTGGCGGGGTTGGATGTCTTCCCAGGCTTCCTTCCCATTTCGCGGGCGTGATATTGGTTCCCTTCCAGACTCAATGTCTGGTTAAGTTAGTGGCAAACGTACTATGCCCCGGAAGTGGCAGGAAATGCAGGAACACATATGGCGTAAAGGTGCTTTTCTTTTCTTTTCTTTTTGTTGACAGGGGAGGGTCAGAGTTGTGATTAAAAAAGAGAGACTTCAGAGATTAGAGAGGGGGAGAGCAAACGGGCATTGCTATTGTATGATTCTTTGTTTCCTCACGGGCCGTTATATTTTTATTATTTATCCCATTTCCCTATTGCGCCTTGTAGATGTTAAAACACTGTAAACACAGAAGAAAAGCAGACGTGCAGGAAAGGCTGTGTGTAAAATGTAGACCCCCCTATAAAAAAAATATCCGGACGCCAGAAACATGAAGCACAAGTTTTGAAATTTGTGTCGATCGGATTCGTTACATGGCTTTTTTTTTTTTTTTTCCCTTCGGTTGCTCCAGTCTGTAAGACGCCAAGGTACAGCCTTGTCCTGCAGAAAATAGATACAAGGGAAGCCCCAAAGATTTATGCGGACTTGCCAACCCAAGCACATGGCATGAATATTGAGGCCTGCAATTGGGTATAATCCAGAATGCATAAGTATCTTCTATCACGGCGGCCTGGGCGATGCCATCTTCCTCTTATGGCTTGTGACCGCCGGGAAGCCGCCAGCGTTTGATCGCATGTATTATTCAACTCAACAGAACTAGGATGACAGAGTCCCCTCGTAGGAACCTATAATAGAAGTATCAAAAGTCAGCAGGGCGAACCTAGATAACATCTTGGAAGCCATTGACAAGTATAGGAAGAGTTGCCAGTATCTAGGAGGCATGTATTGGTTCGGACATACATCTTGCTGACAAAGCGATCCTTGTTGACGCCCTTGCCCTTTCCACCTTTGGGTTTCTCTGTCCACATCTCCTTTACATTCTCCAGGACCATGTTGCAATGTCTATCGAATGCCTTGACTCTGGCTAATAGCTTGCGGTTATTGCGGCATGAGATCAAGACTTGCGCATGAGAGCGCGTTGCGGTTTGGAGAATGGACAAAGGACCAGAAGTGAGCTCATGTTCTTCCAATATCGAAACCTCGTATTCCCTATAGAGATAGGAACAGAATTGCAGGGTTAGTTTTTAGACGTGATAATGCTAAGGGGGTGGTAGCAATGGAACAAAGCGATGAGGATGGATGCCAAGCATGGATAGGTTGATGATGGACAAGTAGGGCGCGGGGAAAAGGATGTGGAATGCCACGGGGAAAGTAGCGATGGTGTGGCGGTAAAGGTATATCCAAGGCGACGCCATTTATTACATACGTGAGTTCGCTGCGAGGCTTGTTAAGCAGGTCTCTGTGGGAAGAGCAAGTGGTATCATGTTAGCCCATATATCTAAAGGAAGAGAAGAGAAGAGAAGCTAGTATGCATCAAAAGGTGACGTATGACTCATGCGGGGGACAGGTGGGGGGCGCAAGAAGCTGCTGCTTACTGGATCTTCGTGTCGGACATGGTGAGAGCTGGGTATAAAAGGGAGCTGGAGGGAACGTCTGCGGCGTCAAGAATTGAACCTCGACATGGTCGACGAGATATCGCAGCTTTTGGTGGTTGATGTTGGACGCTGCCTGATCGAGCCTAGTGTCGGATATTTGTTTATGCGGCCGCTTCCATCACGTGTCCCCGACGCGTTCGAGGTTCGCCAAGACTTCATGTTCTTGGCATGCTTAGCTCAGCATTTAGTCACCAAATCCCGTCCAGCAGTGACCGCGTCAAATTGCCTATTTCGTGCTGCTTCACGTCGTCCCGTTTACTTCTTGTCTTCTTTTCTTCCTCCGAACCTCTCGTCCTCTTGTAATTGTTGCCTTGTTCAGCAATTCGGGGTGGCGAGGATCTCTTCTTTTTATTCTTCTTTTTTCTCTTCAATTGCTATTTCATTTTCTTACCTCTTTATCATCTATTCTACACCGTTCTAGCTCGTGTTGTCACACCATCCCGCACTTCCAACGCGGCTCTGCTACAATCAACCAGTACTCACAATTCACCTTAATCTTTTCACAGCAACAAATCCCTCCTCTTTCTATTCATTGCATGACTTAGGCTGCCTCTGTTATCATCGATACCACGGTCATATACTCATAATTAACCCGCGTCGACCGCTTCCCGCTATCAATTTTCCCCGAACCCGTCGTGACGTGACGTGAAGGAAGCTTCAATTTTCGTGTCGACTGGGCGGTGAACCCCAACCACCAGCACGGATTCCCCCTCCCTCCCCCCCCCCAGGAAAAAGGAACTATAAGAAGCTGTATCATCCCTCTATTTGTGTTTATACTGTGGACATCTTCAATTTGAAGCTAGTCTCCGCTCACAACTGCCTGAAATGGCGTCCGAGGATGGCATCTCGGTCCGCCAACTGAGACGTATGTTTACCATGGCTATGATGTCCTCCACCAAGAAATTTTTCATGTCTAATACAAAATCCATTATAGTCAAGGTCCTTTACACATTCGATAGCGAGAACAAAACAAATTGCTTGGCTCGATGGCCCCACCTCATGGACATCCAAACTGCCTACATCGATGAGGAGACCCAAGTTGGTGTAATCGAACTGAAGACCTGTATACAGGCCATTGTTTCCGCTAGGTATGGAATAGCATCACACTTCTCCAGGTCAAGGGTTAACATAAATTGATACATTTTTCAACAGCCCCGAGTTGGTTGCCAAACTTGGTCGAGATTATACCATTTACGCATACGACTATTCTGAGTACGAGACGCCGTTAGTTGGGCAAGGAATGCTGTCATGGGTTTTGGCTTCTGCGTCACCGACTCCCGATGCCCCGGCACATCAGTCGAAAACAATGGTTACGGGACGTGTTTGCAAGAATTCTTTTGGCCTTTTCTCGAAGGGGGGACAGGAAACCTTGGAAGTTAAACTGCGACTCGTGCCGGTCCCAACAATTTACCAGAACGAATACCTCAGCAGCATGCATAAGTACCGAGAGTCGAGTCACGCAATGCCACAAGAGTTTGATGCTCAATCATGGACCAACTTTGTTCAGGCCAATCCTGGCCTCCTGGCAGCAGGTGGCTCCGGTTCTGCTCCGCCTCCTGAGCTCGCCCCTTCGCCAGTGGACCGATCCGGAATTGAGCGACTGCATCAGATGCTGAGCGAAGGCTCAACCCCAAGAGAATTTTCGAATATCACCACGGCAGAGCCCTATCATGCCGATTCGCCTGCTCATTCAACTCACGCTGCACCAAGTCGAACTTCCACTCCTGGGCTCACAAGGCCCTGCAGCCAACATCAAAAGAGGCCTTCTGGGGATGCATTTCGACCATCTTCTCGGGCTT
Organism: Blastomyces silverae; assembly: GCA_001014755.1. Classification (NCBI taxonomy): domain Eukaryota; kingdom Fungi; phylum Ascomycota; class Eurotiomycetes; order Onygenales; family Ajellomycetaceae; genus Blastomyces; species Blastomyces silverae. The sequence continues at coordinate 18,209 of LDEV01001475.1, read as the reverse complement.
CCGGCTACGACACGGACTCCCGCCGACAGCCAACTCCTTATATGGGCCGGCGAGATTCAACTTTCTCCGGATATGGAAGCTGTGACGACGTAACTGAAGCACCGGCGCCAAAACGGGCCAAGCTGTTGAGGGCGGATTCACAGGACAAAGCTTACATGAACATAGAAAGGCAACCTGGTTCCCTCCGCGTTGCAGCAAGTACTGCTGCATCTGTACGCATCCACCGCCCCATGCCCATGAACCCAGCGGCTGCCCGAGCTCAGGCATCCAACGACGACCCTATCCGCCCACCTACACCCATTCCTAGAGGCACCACCGGTGCTGCGCGTCCCATCCGCCCGTCACTCAGCAATCTTCGCCGTGAGTCGTCCAGCACCAGCCAAGTCCCGTATACCTCACCATATGCGCACCCTCCCGAGACCGCTACCACCTCACCCGAAGATGTTCGATATGGAAGTGCAATCGATACACCTTTCAATATGCCATCGTCACCCCCAGTAATGGAAAATATGTATCCCCAAGCGTCTAGCCCCCTTCTTCCGCCTCTCCTTGATCATGACTCGGGTTTTATGAGCGGCAATTTAGACTCAATCCTCGACGATAATTGCATAGGGAACACGCTTGACGATCTTGAGACCTCCGCAGGCCAAGTGAGGCAGGCACCAGTCAACCCCGGAAAAGAAAAGCCCGCTTCGCCATCTCAAAACATCCCCCAGTTGCATCCAAATCAAAACCACTGTTTTCCGATGAGTGATAGTGTAGTAGATACGACCGCCAATGAACCCCCTCCCACCCTACCACCCCCACCAAGAAGACTAACCGGGTCCCGGCCTTCCTCGCGAGCTAGCATTAGGCAAAATTCGAAACCTCTTGCTCCTGCTCCTATCTCCCAGAGCGAAGCAGAAAGATTAAACCGCCAGGTAATTCCCGCTAGCGACCCTGTGCGCCCCGCACAAACCTCACAGCAACAAACTCAGGCGTGGAATGGTCCAATGAGCGACTTTCCGACCTCTACCACTCCCGCTCCAATGCCTTTGGACTACGGCAAAGTACGAAGTGGAGCAGGGGCCAGGAGAACCAAGCAGGTCCAGGCACGTCTGGAGCAATGCATTCGTCAAGGCACTGTTCCACCTTATTGTGAAAATTGTGGGGCAATTGAGACACCTACCTGGAGGCGCGCCTGGTCAAAAGTTATCCAGGGCAGCGCACAAGATGCAGATTCCTGCGAAGATGATCCTGCCATGCTCTTCTGGCGCCCAGAGGAATTTGGCCCTGACGGAAAAACTGTCATAGCTTTCAAGCAATTCAAAAAGTCGTTGGCAGATCACGATAAAGATTTTGTTCAACTCTTACTGTGCAATCGTGAGTCTAAATGTCCCTTTGACTGCCTTTTAAAACTTAGCTAACATTACTGTAGCATGTGGCTTATGGCTCCATAAATTCAAGACTATGCGACCGGAGAATAAATGGAACAAACAACCCCCAAAGGATAAAGGAAAACGACCAACAAGAAGAACCAAACCCCCAGCTGGTACTTCGACAAGATCCTCCCGTAGCAAAGCCCTAGCTTCAAAGCGGATGGGATCGTCTCCCGGACCCACGGAGACCTCCTCACCAGCCGGAGAAGATGCAACCACTCCTGCAGACAATGGGAACGATACGGCTGCAGCCAATGATGAGGATGCACCACCCCCTTCCCGATCCGTCAGCCGACGAGCGAATAGCGAGGAGCCGCCAAAGTCTGCCGATAAACGTGAAAATCGATGGCGGGAAGAAGATGCAATGAAGGCATTGCATCGTGCAATCCAATCTAGCCCTGCTCGGAACATGGAAAGCCGAACTCTTCCCTTTATGGAGACGAATCTCACACCAAAACCGATTCGCAGGTCTCTGTTCCCACCATCCAAGGATGACGATACCATAAAGACACTAAGTGATGCTTCGATCAATGTGGTACGGAGAAGCCCGCGGGTTGCGTCCAAGCAATCGAAACTAACACCTACCAGAGAAGGCGCTACTGCGCGATTGGACGACGGTCTTGATAATCTTTTTGTCTGTAGCGACGCTGAAAATGATCCCTTACCATTTCCAGGTAGCCCTACGCCGCGACAAAAGAATAGGCGCGTTATGTTAACCCCGACTAAGAAAAATAACCCAACTTCGAATTCGGGAAATTCAACGGGCGGTTCAAAGAAGAAGGGTATCAATTCCTCGCCATCGAGATTGATTGCTGAAGAATTTGAACGTGCAAGTCGAGAGGGATCAGGGTTAACACCCCGCGTTTATCGGATTAGCAATCTTCTCAAAGATGGTACTACACAAAATTCACTCCAGAATAGCCCGCGATTACGGAGTTTTGAATCCATTGGGGGGCTTGTTTTGGATATCTTCGACTCAGACGAAGACTCTATGGCACAAACTGACCCATTTTACCCATTCATTCCGCCGCATTACGAAACCGATAGTAACTGGGCTGACTGGGCTGCTGGAACCAGCATTTCCCCGAGGACTGCAGAACCTACGGGTGCCCCTGTGAATCAGGCACACGGCAACGATGCCACCCTATCAAGCCAGCAGTTAAATGAGGGCCATACATCCACGTTTAAAGAATCCGATTTATTACACCTTGACCTCGACGATCCGGTTTTGACTAGCCTCCTGCTTAGCGACTCAAATTTAAATCTCCACGAAAACCTGGGTGACCAACCTACCACTAGCGATAACTCGAATATTTTTGATATGACAATAGCAAACTCGGACCTTCTAAGCACGCAGCCTCAAACGAGTGGCTGTGTGGAGAACCCTGCTGCCGCTCTCGCGTCTGCTAGTACGCAAGAAGTCAATGAAAAGGCCAATGTTAATGTCGATTCTTCATCGAACGCCCAGGAAGCTAGCTAGGTGAATACATCTGATCGATTGTTTGCCTTCTGCGTTCATCTAAGAAGGTTGACATCTCGGCTTTTTCTTTTTCGTATTGTTTTTTTTTTTTTTTTTGGCACGTGTCCATGTTGATTCAAATACCCCCTTGATTAGCATTTTTGGTTTTTGTTTGTTTCCAAATTCCTTTGCTCCCAGTTCCCCGTTTGAATTTCCAGCCACTTTTTACGAAACTGTTTACGATTGCTTTGTCTCGCCTTATGATTGTGGGTGCGATTAAGTGTTTTAACAAATCTGTTTCGCCTACACAGTGATTGATGTGTTTTGTTTTGTGTTCTACATAATATATTTATGTTGGAAAAACTTGAATGAAAGGAGTGGGTGGCTGATTAACTGACTCCAATTCACCATTATGAATTGAATTGTGATTTTTGTGGTTGAATTTTCTTTTCTCGCCCAAGAGTGAACTGCAAGCCCCGTATTCCATGAAATTTTCTTCATGCATATGTTCATTTCGGCTCCTTTTTTCTACCTAAGTCGTCCAACTAAAAGTAAATCAATTGGGCAAAAACTATCCGGAACGCCTGTCATAAGATGGTAAATGATGATAAATAGGTATGAACCAGCCAGGGGAAACTCAACGCAGAGACAGATCTGGTTTAATGGTTTAAACCCCCGCCCCGTGTTAAAAGAAACGAGGAAAAAAGGCATCGACTGGAGCTCACCCCCTCCTGATATGGATGGAGGGTAGAAATGACAACAGATCCCTCTTTCCATCAACAACCGTAAATCCATTACTAAATGCCCAACAGCAAAATTTTCCATTTTCCGGGCTAAATCGAAATGAAGAATGACCATCCACTTGCTCTCTCATCTCCGCTTCTCGCTGAACACGTCGCTTTGTACAGAGTAGGGAAGCTGGAAATCGGGATGGGTTTTCGGGATGCGGGTATGGGTATGGGTATGGGTATGGATATCAGAAGAAGCACGTTATTTCGATAAGACAAGACAACCACCTCATATTCCGATCCTATTAATTAATAGAAGATTTCCTTTACTCGATGCGTTACGTCGACGACTTGTTCGTAGATTTTGTAGTCTATATTTTGAGAAAAGCGGTATAATTAGCCATTGTTTTTGCTTCTGTTTGTCTCGTTTTCTCCCTCCTCCCCCTCCCATCCCGGGCAACTTGTAAGTTTACTGATGTGTGCCGTAAAAAAAACCTACCAATATCCTTTGGATCACCACAATCCACCGCATTTAAAACCCGAACAGCCAGGCCCTATATAAAATCCACCAATTAGCAAAAAGTAACTTCCATCTCCACTCCACTTCAGTGAACCAAAAAAAACAAGATATCCAACAGAGGATATATGCATAGAGTGTAGTGTTATCCGCTCACCGCTTCAGTCTGCGTAACTTTCCCGATAACATCCACCATCCTACCCAGTTGCAAATGCGCCTCGCGGTTCAAAATCAATGTGACATTCCCATTGGTACCGCAGGTAATGGTCGCATGTTCGCCGCGCAACTCTGTTACAGTTCCTAGGATGCGGATTGTGGTCGGCCCTGAGTGGTTTGGGCCTGGGAGAAAGGTATGCAGCTGGTCTGGGAGCAGGCGCGGGGTTGAGAGGGACATGGTTTTGGTTTTTGATCTTTTCGAGGCTGTTTTCTGGGGACGTTGGGTTAGGGGCTTTTGTATTGGCTGGTGAGTAATTGGCTGATAAAGGTAGGAAGTTTTGTTTGTACAGTATTTTGCGTGAGGTTGCTTCAATCATTAATCATCGTCAAGGCTGAGACTCGCTGGATTCGGTTGGAAGTGAACTCGCCGCGTCGCGGGGTAAAGTTAAAGGACACGAAAACACGTGATGATAAACGCACATTCGGCGTATTTTCGGCGCTATTCGCAGCAGTGCAAAATGTGGGATTTTTCCAGTTCAACAAACAGCCCCCGTAGCCCAATGGTAGGGCGTCAGACTTCTAGCTATATCCAGGAAGCTCCGGGAAAGTTTATCTGAAGGTTGCGGGTTCGAGCCCCGCCGGGGGTTTTTCTACGTTTTTTTTTGCCAATGGCATAGATAGCTTTTCATATGTATTGGACCCAACACACGGATCCATACTGCTGCATCGCAAGAACATTGTCCAACAGAAATTGGTGCTGCTATATCAATTACATGCATAGACTCTGGAAAGGGGCTGCAGATTCCTCCTAGTACCGTAGAAATGCGTTTTGGAAGAATGGTTCCAGAATAAATTGTAAACATATCCTCTCAGGCACCTTAACTTGAATTAACGCCTTTGTCAACGAAAACCAATCTATCAAACCCTTGGGTTAGGGGTCTTTTTTAGCATAGTTCCGCCCCCGCATCCCCCGCGTCGTATACGGAGTAGATACCCGCCCGATGCGAATATAGCTCCACTGAGCGCCGTCCTATGACCTCAACCAAAGTGAGGCCAGCAGAAGAGCAATCTGTGGCCCTGAATCTTTGAAAACCCAATCTCCGCCGAAGCGGCTGCTCGATGTACTGTACAGTATACATTGCTCAAAGGACAGCCAGTTTCTCAGTGTCCCAGCACGGGATGTATTGCTCGAGGCAACATCACCACAAGCTAGCTATGAGAATTTCCGCTGGCTATTTCGTTCAACAGGTCAGCTCAAGCAGGCGGATCGAAGAAGATGACGAGTCCGCCGGCCCGCAGGGCCAAGACTTCGGCTTCGTATAAGGTTGTTGTAGATCAATTGAGCGACGAGAGTCGGCGCGGAGTGGCAACGATCTTCATTTCTGAGAGCTGGTGCTGCCGGCAGTCAATGCTGGCGGTCATTGGAGGTAGAGCGGCGATTATTTAGATGGATGGACAGGATAGGAATACCAGAGTAAACCATCCATCCTCCATATTCCGCTTTCCCGCCTCAGAGGCAAAAATATAAATCTCAATTCAAGCTCCTTTTCTCCTGGGTATGGAGGGGGAGTGGGAGTGTCCCGAAGAGAGCATCAACGCCCTGCCAGGTTGCTGCAAAGCATCGTCCATGCCAAGGACAGAATCGCGATCTTCACTTTTCCAAGCCAAAGGGTTGGCTGTGTAGTCATAGTTGCGCCCACTCTATGCAGTGATGCAGTGATATGATCTTCTAGTTCCTTCATAGCAGTGGAGATATTGGGGGTAGAGGACTGAAATCGCGGGCGGTGTTAACAGGCCAAACTCGTATCCGCGCGAAGATCCCCGCCGCAAGGTGAGGTGAACGCTTTCTGCGCATATAATAAGCCTGGCTCTCCTTCCTCGCGCAGACAGACAGAGTTTCTCTTTTTTTGGAGTTTTCCATTTTCATTTTTATTTTTCTTCGAATTTTTTACGAATTTCTTTGGTGTTTATCTCAAAGATATGGAGTTTGCGGCGCGCAGACGGGGGAAGCCGAATCGTTCCAGGTTGAGTCTAAGTCGCTATCGATAGCTCAACATTCATTCGCCAACAAGCGCGAGCGCTTAAGAATGTGAATGTAAAAAGCGTGGCATGTATGTACCTACCTATTCATAAGGAATGTTTCGTCTCCTTTGGAATACACATCAGGTAATCAGGGTGAATTCGTTCGAAACTATCAAGTTGGATGTTGAGTATGTTGAGTATCGACTCAACGGCCTGGCATCATATTGTTGTGTCTAGCATCTAGCTTTTGTGAAAGGAGATGGTAGCTAGTATTCCGGAGAAGGGAATTGAAGAAGGAAAATTCAGGGGAGTACACTCTATATTGGTGATGACCTCATTGCTGACGAACTTGAAGTGGGAATGGAAATTCCTAGAATACAGGAATGAAACACTATATGCAATAATATATGAACGGTACCAAAAGAGAAAAATAGAGAATTATTGGAAAAGTGGGAATAGCGAAAAAAAAAGTCGAATAAGAAAAGAAACATGTAAGTGTGCGGAATATGCAATAAACATCCGAAGTCGAAATCTCTCCAACCCAAAGGCTCGCCTCGCAATCTGCCCCGAACAAGCTCGGCGGATGCGTTCCATCCCATCTGTGCTTCAACTACCCCTTCAGGCCCGAACCTTCAGCTTATCCCAACTTGCCTTCCCGGGCCATCCATCAGCATCCCTGCCCCTATATCCTAGCTTCTTCTGCCACTTCTTGTACGATGCGCGATCCACATCAGTCCACTGAGCCCCTGGGCCTTGCTTGTACGCGCTGCAGCCCTCCGCAACCAATCGCTTACCCATCGCCGTGATGATATTGCTCTTTGGCTTCCGGTGGAACCAAGCAGCGCCGGGGAACTTGACTGTTTTCTTGCCCGGCTTGGGCTTGGGCTTGGGCTTGCCCGGCTTCTGGGGAGGCTTGGGCTTGCTGGGCCCCTTGCCTCCACCGCCCGAAGGATTAAGCTTGCCGTCCTTGAGGAGTTTGTAAAGTGGGCCACCCGGACATGCGGTCGAGAATCCATCACGATGGCCTTTAACTTCTTTCCCGCAACCCTTCCCGCGCAAGTACGTAACGGCATCCTTGATACCCTGGATCATTTGCTTCGAGGGTTGAGTGTCACCCGCGGAACCAATTAATCCGAGAACAGATTGATGATTTCTGTTGAGCTGTCCATTGCCATTGGCACCAGTGCGCCATTTGGCGCCGCGAGCCTCGAAGACATAACCGTGCTGGCAGACGGCAAGAGTGTATGCAATGTCACTATAACCCTCTGTCGGGTGGTTGAGGTGTTGGGTTTGGATGCCTCTCAACTTTCCTGCGCATTTGGAGTGGCCGCCTTTGGACATGTACCCGCCGGTGTAATGGATCTTGACACCTTGGTTCTTAACCGCAGGTGTCATCGAGGACTTCGCGGACTTGGCTCCCCATTGCTTTCGGCTGACGAATTTGATGGCTTCGGCTGGCTGGATGAATGACTGGTGGTAACAGACAATCAGGGCTAAGACGGCGAAACGAATCAGCATTAATAGCTTTCGATTGGAGGATCGTTGGCCGAAAAGAGCTCCCCAGAGCCCCGGGCTCGTGGCCGGGAGGGCGCTATCGTGCCCCATTTTGGTGGGGTGTTCAATGGAAGTGTCGGAAAAAGAAAATCAATCGGAGAACCGAAAAAAAGGGGGGAGAATTGGAAAAGATAAAAGGAAACGGAAAAAGGAGTGTCTATGTCTGATTCCTGATGTTTTGATCTTTTGGTGATGCTAAACCAGGAAATAAACCATCTCCAAGGCGGCTTCAGTGGTGCTTTTATGTTCATCATCTTCGGCTAGCCAATAAAGAACGCTAACATTAGTTCTAATTTTTAGGGAAGAAATGGAACGCTTCAGCCTCATCGCCCCTCATCTTTGACGACTTGCTTCAGCACCTTCTCGTATACAATTCGCTGTCGAAACACTCTAGGCTCACAGCCTGAATCGGGGGCTGGGTTGGAAAGGCCCTGTTCGGATAATACAAGAGTTCTGCGTTGAATCGGCTTTTGCAACAGGGCTATGATGATACGAGAAGCTGCATATTCACAACATCCTTTCCTGGCCGGATCGAAGCTCAAAGTAATGTACTCAACAGAGATGGAACGACCGGCGCAGTTGTGAAATACGGAAACGAAGCAGCGTGGACTCAATAGCAATGCCGATCCGTTTCAGCGAGGAGAATAAACATATTTTATCTTCAGTTTTCTCATCGCCTCTCGAACGCAAAACAGGCACATACATGCCGTGTAGAGCCATGGCATCCACAAGTCATTGGATTGGACGGCAAGACCGTATGTTCTGTCACCATATCGGTGGAAGAATGATACGAAGGCAAAATGAAGGGGGGATTGGCCGTCTCGTTTCACAAGATCAAACGCGGCAGGACGCACGGATCAGGAAGGCTAAGTCGGGTTGCTAACTGCATTCTGGTTTAGTTCGCTTCATGGATTGGACGGCCCCTTTAGCGAGCCAATCTTGACAAGTGCAGCGGACGGCTAAATACGAACAAGAAATTTTAAAATTTTCAACCTTGCCTGAATGGGGAATTTGATCGCATGGGTCAGGGACTCAGGGGACATTTGAACAGCCCCAAATTGTTCGTCCATACCGACTGCTGGCAACTGGAAGTATTGCAAGAAATGCAAGGCCAGCAATTGTCAAAACTGCGATAAACTGCCCGAAACCTGTTGCAACTCCCATTTTCCACTGGGATTGATTTCGAAGCATCCAGGCCCGCCAATCAAATCGGAGTGTGCATGCACAAGCACAGCCAGCAGAGAAAGCCAGGGCAGTGAGGGCACGGTGTTGGCGCGAGAGCGGCTCCGCACAACCTTCTTCTGGACCAAGCAGCGACATCATCGCCACACACAATTTGCTTCGGCCACGAAATGCATGCAACCAGGAGTCCAGGACCATAAATTTCTCGTGTTTGTGAGGAACCTGAACAAGGTCTAGTCGTCTGCCGACGCCCGTTAGCTGTAGCCTATTGGCCGGTGTCCTTCTTGGCCAGGATGCCCCCTGGTCCTTAGCCATGTCACCTTAAAATCCTGGCCACAGGTTGCCCAATCATAGCCTGTCCCACTGAAATAACGGGTTCATGGGCAACAAGGCATTGCTTGCATAGGGAGGTGCAGAGACAGGATATGTACTGTTGCTCATATTCGTGGGCTTTGATACCTTTGGTATTTCCTGGAGACCTGAAGACCTGGAGCCCTGGACCTTGTTGAAGGCAGTAAATAGAACAAATACAAGATGGCCGAATAATAACCATGGAATTTCACCCCTAGCAAAGTAGCAATCCGAATTCCAGAGAGTTGGTTGGGACGTGGGGAGCGAGGTACGCTTGTGACAGGCTGACAGCTGTTCCAAGGTGTTAACGTTATTTCACTACTGGGTGGAACGAGATGGAATATGGGGTTTGTCTCGTTTCCTAGTCAGGTCATTATTCATTGTTAGGACAGACCTAATTCGGACATACTCGGGCCAGATCCAGAAGCGCTTTCGGTGTTGATAGCATTTCCATTGATTTGTCCACGATTTAGAAGACCATGTGCCGCAAAAAAAATTCTTAAATACCTCCTATACCTCCTAATCGATCACTTCACCGCGAATCAGTGATTTTTTTCTTGCAGAATCGTTGAAATGCCATTTTCCCACTCCCCATGTTGCTGGTGAAATGTTATGCGAGCTAAGCATGGATGGCATCTCCACTCTTTAACGAGATGGCGAAGATCTTCACAACTGCTGGTGTGCCTTGTTGGATGTTTCGGTTCCCGAGGCACCATCAGGTTTTTGCTGGCCAGTTTTATTTTTATCTCCTTTTTCATTTTTCTTTCTTTTTTTTCTTCAAACATTTTTGTCGGTTGTGCCATTATTACGCGCCGTGATGATATCGGCTCGTATGCCCGGATTGAAGCTAGGCTTGGCGGCCCGTATCGAAATTCGACGAACAATTGCGCAAAGGGTGTGGTGACATCGGGAGTCCTCCGTACAGGTGCTGCGCTTCTTGGAACGAGGCAGCGCCTATTGGCATTATTAATAATAATGCCGAAATCCATGGATCCTTCACTTTTACCCATGACCGGAAAGCCATCCGCGTCTTTCGAAATGCCGGCCAAGTTGTTGCAAAGCCCCCTTCGTGAAGTCAACCCTGGGATTTGGAGTAGACATAGACTCGTTGAACAAAGTTGAGTCTTCTTGACGTAGGGAGCACGGAGAAGTCGGCATGAGATTCCCCGAGGGTCAAGGCCGGGGAGGCAGGATTGATCTTCAGGCCACACTCATGTGATGATGTCGGGATACGAAGCTACAGGGGAGTTGGCAACGTGGCATTCGTGATCCAATATTAGTTAAGCTCCAAGCATCTTTGACAAACCGGAAGCGCCGGTGCGCCCATAATGTTGGGGATTTACACCAAATAGCTGGGATATAGCTTTAATGGCGCTTCCTGGTGCATCTGAGCTGTGGAATTGAATGCGAATTGCACCGGGTAGGTACGAGGGATGTGGGACTTGAAAAGTTCGAGTTAACCAAAAAAGAAAAAAAAAAGGCATGGCCTTCTCCCCTCGACAATGTTCGACCACATTGAACTGACAACTTAGTTAGAATAAAGCAATCGTTGAACCGCAATCTCATCGAAGCCGCGCACAAGAACATTGACTTACACTGCCCTCTACCCATGTCAAAACATATCATCAATCCCTCAGCAACCCCTCAAAGGGTCTCTGGGAAGCATGCGTGTTGAATAATTTCTGCTGTACCTTTAAGGATCAGATCCCCCTTTCGTCTCGAGTCGCTCGCTCTCTTCCAGGCGTGGGTCGAATATTTTTTTCTCCTTCAAATCAATATTTCTATCGCGCGGATCTTTCAAGGAAAAGGGGGGGGGAGTGGATAATATAAATCCCCCCTTCATCTAGCACCAGGTAACGAGCAACAATCCCATGTCTCCGCCAGCTGACCCGATCAATGCGGATTCGGATTTCCATGGAGAGAATCGCAGGCAAGGGCTGGTTGTTCTCCTGATCACAGAGCCGGATAGGCGCCAACACGATCAGAAGAGGAAGGGATAGAGGCGTTGAATGCTTCCCTCGCGGATGCGGTCCGGGGGCCAGTTGATATTTATTTATTTATTTATTGACTGGGAATCCTCAGGGGCTTTCTTTCCCAACTGCAATCCAAACGGGCAACCGTTTGCCTGACAGCCGTATCTTTGGCGTGTGACATGTCATTCCGAACTCAAACTTGCAGCTGGGGAAGTCCCGTCCCGTTTCCCCGAGGGAACGATGAGCATATCCAAAATGCTGCCCCTGCTTAGTTGAGCAAGTAACATGGGGATCCATGTGTGCTGCTGCTGATGAAGGAGATATATCTGATTATCTGATCTCGCGCTCTCCGACGTTGCTACCAGATATGGATGGTATGGTAAAACTGCTCAGAACAAAGCAAGTCAGCAAATATTTTTTTTATATATAAGACTTAAATGCAGCACACCGGCAACTGTCCCAACTTACCTCAATTGTTTTTTTTGCCAATGGATAGTTAGCATCCCCATGTCTATGACGGCGTCCCCTCCCCTTTTTCTTATCACACATACATACATACATACATACCTTCTACCCTCATCCAAATCCAAATCCAAGACACTATACCATGACAACAGAACCCGTCCCAAACGCAAACCCAATGGATGAAATTTTGCCGAAATCGGGATGCTCAATCCATGGCCCACCCATATATGCCGCGTTTCCTTCCCCCTCCCCCTAAAGGAAAATCAGCAATATCCCGTTCATCAACCAAGTCTCCAAGTTATGTATGTACATGTACATGTACATACAAAGTTCCATCCGTGTCTGTCAGACCACAGAAGAAACCTCTTTTATATCTGTCTTTTGTTGCCCTCTTTTCTTTCTTTTTTCTTTCTTTTTCATCATCATTTCTGATCAATTGTCTCTGTCTACTGGTGGGTTTGTTTCTGTCTTTCTCCTTCTTTTTCGTCCTCCGGCCACCTTTCATTACGAGTTTCAAATATTCCCTATATTCTGCGCAGCGTTTCTGAGTTTTTTTTGTTTCCCCGATGGCAACGCGAAAACAAGTTTCGATCGCCATGATGTACGCCATCAGCTTTCCCCATCTTTTCTTTTCTTCCTCTCCTTCCAATTGCGATATGACCATAGCACTTTGCCATATTTGACATATAATGACGTTCTATCCCCGTTCCTTTTTTCCCATCCTTTGTCTAATCAAAGTTTGATACTGCACAAATACCCCCATGCGTCAGCTAAATGAGTTCTCAGCCCCCCCTTTTTTTTTTTTTTTTTTTTTCCCCCTTTTTTTTTTTTTTTTTTTTTTTTTTTTCCCCCCCCCCCCCCCCCTCCTCAATCAATTCAAAATCAACCAAATCGAATCGAATTTGATGTAATATGTCACTGGGGATCTGATAATGGGAACTCGAATATGGTTCAGGTTTGTCTGGAGTAGGGAGGAATATAGTAAGTAGTTACGCGCCCGCGGTAGGGATAAATTATTATGTATCATGGGCATACATACATACATACATACATACATATACCTGAGGGGAAAACGAGGCGCACTTCAAATATGCACTATACATACATACATGTACCTCTTGATCCTTCCGTAGGTTAGGCGAACTATGTACTTGTCAGTCCCGCGTGGGTGAAATACATACACAGGGCGCGTGTTCAACATCCTCCATTTAATAGGTGCGGTTTTGACGCCCCGATTGGGGGTTTTCCTTCCCCCACACAGTGCACGGGCGGAACCCAGATTCGTATTCATAACTTGACCTCTTCGTATAACGTGTGTCTAAGTTTAAGATTCACGTTCGTTTCGTTTTTTTTGTTTTTTTTCAATTCTACAGCATACTGAGAGAGATTTCTTCGGAGGATTTACGCGGTTATGCATGGGATGGGTTCTAATGTCAGGGGTCCTTACAGGGTCTGTGAGCTTAGGAGCTGGGAGGGCGAATAAAAAAGGGGAAAAAGAAAACGGATGGATAAGGAGCTAACTAAGCTATGTAACTTCGTTGGCTAGGTTTTGTCATTTGAAGAGAGACAAAGAAAAAAAAGGAAAAAGGAGATCACATTTATCATATGCACAGGAAGAGGCTTTGGGCAGGAAATTAAAAAGATACAGAAAAGCAGGGAGAGGTGAGAGAGGTGGGGAGGAAGAGAAAGGGGGCCGAAGAAAAGCTAGGAGACGGGGTATCAGAATAATTGCGATTGCAGTGGAGAAGGACAGCATGGTTTTTGAGATACTTACAAGCCAGCAGTTGTGCGGTTCTAGTGTATTGGTGACCGGGTGTGGGATGCCCATGAGTTCGGGCCTGGAAGGGTAGTACTAATCAGCTTGGATGCGAGTACAATGATGATGGGAAAAGAAAGAAAGAAAAAAAAAAGGGGGGGGGGGGGGGGGGGGGGAGGAATAACTGCTGGCGACGCGTGTTTCAATGGCTCTAGAACGACAAGAGGAATCTTTGAGATAAACTATGGGTTTTATGTACGCAGATGCAACCCGTTTTACCAGCCAGGGAACCTGCCCTAACTGCTAAGCGGGCAAATGGAGAAAGCAAGAAAGGCAAGAAGGCGGACAGAGCATAAAAAGGGATATCCTCCGCCGCCGCAGTTGACTCTTGTTGTCCTCCCTTCTTTTTCGTATTTTCACTTTTGCCTACTCGTGTGTGCCCAGGCAGCTCGTGTATATATGTGTGTGGATGTCGTGCCGTGTGCGTTGTGTATGTGTCGATCAATAATTACAAGGCGCCTCCGTAAGAAACGATTAAGATGTCGAAGGGAAAAAAGGGAAAAACCGTTTGCCTCCACACCACAGTGGAAAAAAGGAGAAGAATAAAATCCACTAGCATTAAATATGCTGATAGTGCCCCTTCTTCCACCGCGTCTGCATCGTGATCATATCATTTTGTTCCGAGGTGAATTTGCTTTCCTGGTGAGCATTTTCCCTGCGGCCTGCTCTCCGTTGCTTGACGCAGCAGAATATGAGGATGAGAAAGGCGACGAGGGCAACTCCACCAGCGGAGGCGTAGACGGCTATCTTTGCACCGCTGGGGAGCTCGCGCCATTTCTGCCCGAGGGATTTTGGAGGCGGCTTGTGGGCTTCTTCGGCGAGATAGGAAGTGCCGCTGTGTGGTGTTAGTTAGACATTTATTCTCTGTTTTTTTCTTTCTTTTTGGGCGTAGTTTTAAACGTACTTGTGAATCTTGATACTTTCCCAGGAGCCCGATCTATCGGAGTACTCATACTCCTTGCCGGTTGAGTAGTCTTCGACCCTGAGTTTCTTCACGGTCATGAAAAATGGAACTTTGCTGTAATCGACCTCCCCACCAGCCCACTCGATGGTTCCCTGTTCGTTCTGCTTGTCGCCAGCGGGCCAGATACCCAGTCGCACAGTCATGGGTGTTTGCGGGTAATTCTTCCCACCCAGCGCCTCTTCGTAGGTAACGGTACGGAGCAATTCACCGTCGATCCACCATTGCAGTCGCTCCTTAGTCCAATCGACCGTGTAATTATGAAACTTCTCCATAGGCGCATCCATCTCATGAATACCACCACGACCACCCAGGGTCCTATTTCCCTTTCCGAAGTAGTTTGTCTGGACATGGGTGGTATCGCCGCCCAGCCACTCCCAGTCGATTTCATCAAGGTCTTCTGACTGGAGCACGATGCTGCTGATCACGCCCGTGCCATGGGCGGCTTTCATGATGACCTCCAGCCGGCCAAAGAAGATGTAGAAGTGGGATTGGATGGTTGGGGATTGGAGTCTTTCTTTGATGGCGAAGCTGGTGCCGAGGTCCTCGATGTAGTCGAGCTCGCCGTTAGTGATGTTCCAAATGACTTCATTGAGGGTGTTTGTAAAGTTGGCTTGGTAGGCGGTGCCCAGGGCTGGGTTCCGGGGACAGTCGTCCCTGTCGAGGGGGTTGCAGTATGTCCATGTTTGGGCTGTAACGGAGGAGAAAAGCAGGGAAGCGAACAAAGTCGCTATGAGCAGGAGGGAGGGCATTGTCAGTGGAGCAAAATGGCATGAAACAGCGAGTGGTCGCCTGTAGCAAGATCAAGTCCTAATGAATGACTGAATGACTGAATGAATGAATGAATGAATTGGTGAGTGATTTTATTTCAACAAAGTGCCCTGTATCTCGTCCATGAATGAGTGCAGTGAACAGCCACAGCCAGAGAAATACGACTAAAATGAACGACAGACCCCGCCACCGGGGAGAGGGTGGAATTGGTATGCTGGAGGCAAAGACGCGAGCGAGCGAGAGAGTGGTGAGCGGTGTTGGGGAGGAGGAGAGGAGAAAGAGGAGAAAGAGGAGGCGAGCGTCAAAGGGGAAGGGAGAACAAACCTCGAGTCTGAAGAAAAAGCTAATTGGGCCAAACCCGTCTCAAAACGGACGGCGACGGCGCCTGATTGGCTGCGCAGGCCAACCGCCAGGGGCAGATCTGTGGCAAGTGGCTCGGTTCCGGCTGCAGAGTGGTCTGTTCGGGGCAGGTTTGAAACAACGCTAGACTGGAGAGGGATTAGTGCAACCACTAGCGCTGGCCATAAAATCGAGTGACAAGGCTAGAAGCGGGAAGGGGCGGGCGGGATTAACCTAATCTGGGACTAGCTGGCTCGATGATGCTACACGCTAGGCCTGCCCTGGACTAGCGGACAAGGCATCATGCTGATGTCAGCAGGGATTGAGAAACGCCGGACTGCCTTGAACCAGCACCAGCCACAGCCCGGTGGCTTCCAAGGTTGTTAGTCAGGGGCAGTTTGGCAGGGTATGGTTCCCTTTATATTGGCTCTTTGTTTGGGTGAAACAGCGGGCACAATTAGGAGGTTATATCGATGAGCTGGCTGCGGGCATATGATTTCGGAGAAGCGGAGAACACCTGTCAGAGAATCAAAATTTATTATTTGACATGGTTTATCGTGCAAGTCGAACCTATGGCTACTCATACCGGAAAAAGGTAGACTTATTATATGACTGGATTATGGTTGTTTCACTGTGCCAATCAGTGACATGGCCACTAAACTGTAAATCATAGTATAATGATGAATAAACTATGAAATCATGATAAATAGATTATGAATAGAAAAAAATCATTATTATATTAGCAGTGTCATCAATTTCTATCTATATAATCACTAATTATTAAAAATATCTTATTCAGTGATATCATTCTCTATTAAAAATCACTCATAAGATTTCTCAGTTCATCTAATTTCTTCTGAAGTATCTGAACTATATTTCTTTTATAATCTTTGTTCTCAGTTATATTCTAATTATTAATCATCTCATTAAATTTGTAAATTATAATTGAAGTTTCTGAACTAGTCATTATCTGAAATACACTACTATCAGTTATATATTATTTAAGAGTAGAGATTTCAGAGTGATTGAGAGCTGTATATTTGAAGATCTATATAATTATCAACTTCTGAATAAATCTGAGAGTTATTTCACTGACTTTAACTTACTGCTTTATAAGCTCAGAGACTCAGAACACTTATTAAAATCAGAAGATCAGAAGAGAAGAGAGAGAGAGAATTGACAGTGATAATAGAGAGACTGATAAGAGTTATGAGAGAGAGAGAAGAAAGAGAATTATTACTATTAACAGATTTCTTATCACTACTACTCTCATTATTCATCTTTTTAAGAAGATGTTTTGAAATTCTTTTAAATTGATCTGTTATTTTATATATATCAATGATAATATGACTCACTTTCTTCTTAATATTATTAGTCAAGTTTATGAGATTCTTCATCATCACTTTTTAATTCTCATAATAATTATTAATCAATCTCAAGATCTCTCACTAAACAGCAAGCTTTATATTTTTAATATTCAATTTTATCTTTTTAATAATAATTTTCTTCTTCTTCACAGTGACTTTCTTCTTTTCAATATTTAATTTAACTCTTTTAATATTCAGCTTAATCTTTTCAATTTCAAGTTTAATCTTTTCAGTGATATTGACAGTTGTATTCAGAGTTTTCAATATAATAGTTACACTTTTTATTTTATTATTCTCTGCTTTCTACTGATGAGTCTTTACTTTTTTAATTTATTTGAAGAGTTTCTTCACTGTCTTCAATATAAGTGACTTGATTGATTTCTTTATAACTGTCAGAGTGAAATGATAAAACTCATGAGTTCAGATCAGATTTTTAATATTATCTTTGAATTCATCAGAGTATATTATGCAATCTTTTTTTTCATAATTGTAATTTAAGTAAGACTTTATACTTTCTTCAACTTTGTTACAAATGAATTCAATATAATGAGAAAAGATATATAAAATACAATGTTCACACATTATTAACTTATCTAATTTAATGAGAGTTTTCAGTCTGATTACTGTCTCTTTCTCTTATACTTTTACTGCTGCTGTATATATATGCTTAAGAGTATTACTGATCATTTTAATACTGCTGTTATTATTGCTGTTGTTGATACTGATATAATAATTCACTGATATTCTTACTGTACTGTGCACACAGTATCTTAAGTTAGAACTTTTGATTCTTAAAGCTTTCTATTATATCTGACAGAATACTAATCTTGATAAAGATGAGAAAAGACTGAGTGAGCTGAGTGAGCTGATAAATTAATATTTGTGTTGTAATATAATTGTGAGAAGAAAGAAGAAAGAAAAGAAGAATGATAAGTTGACATTCTCTTATATATATTGTTGATTCTTTTGAGTGTTACTATGTAACAAATGCTTTCATATTTCAGAAGACTCTCAAACACAATTGATACATCTGACAGATTTCATCTATATCTTATTTTTGAAACAAATACTTTCTACACAGACTATCACTGAATGAACTATAACTATTTTAAATACAAAATCATTTCTAT
>LDEV01001474.1:0-17997 GCA_001014755.1 Blastomyces silverae | reverse complement strand
CCTCCTGCTCCTCCTGCTCCTCCTCCTCTGCCTCTTCCCCTCCCCCTCTCCCCACTATATCCGCGCCCATTCCCACGACCTCTGTTATGATTGCCATTCCTATACCCAGCGGCACCAGTATTATGCTGCGCCTCAGGGGGAGCCGGCGACTCGTGGCCACATTGTTGTTGCTGTTGTTGTTGCTGTTGCTGTTGCTGCTGCTGTTGCTGCTGCGGTTGTAGCTGTTGATTTCCCGGTGAATGGGATGTATGTGGTTGCGAAAGTGGTCGTGGATCGGAGGAAGTCGGTCGTTGGAGTGTAGGTTCGTGCGCTACAGGTTCCTGTACGGGTTCCGGGGGGTATTCGATCGCGACCTCTTGAGCGGGAAGGGGGATGATTTCGTCGTCGAAGAGGTCGTCGACGCCACGGGTCTGGGCGAATTCGTCCATCGTTCTGATCTTCTGAGAGTTTTGCGGGTGCGTGTGGTGCGATTAGGTCTTCTTTTCGATTTTGTAGATAACTCGTCCCCCGTTTGTAGTGTTTGTTCCCTGCGCGCAATACCAGTAATGCCACGCTGGGAAAAAAAAAGAGGGTTGTAGGTTAAGGTCTATAATAGATACAGTGATAGAAGTAAGTGCGTAGGAGGCCCGCGCATTGAAAGGGGCTTCGGAACTGGCTGGGTTGGGTAATTGCGTTGATTACCGCCGTTAATGGCCGCGGCGGCGTAACTTATAAGAGCGTGAATTGAACGGAAGATGCGCGAGCACGCAACAAGCACTCAAACTGCCTGGGACTGCTTGGGAATTCGTCGGGTTGGCCCCTTTGCCAATTGAGCTGGGATTATATATATATATATAAATATAAATATAGGTCTGTTAACTCCGCATCCCCACTCCGTCATGTAGTTAGGTGGGATGCGACAAAGGCACTTGCGTCCGGGGCTCGCTTTTCTTTTTTCTTCTCGCCTGCCCCTCGTCCGTATATCATATGCAAATCGCAGAGGCCGTAGAAATCGCAAATCCCTGACTATTAACAAGTTGCAAGTGGCGTGTGGAGACTGGAGAAGGTTTGCGTGTACATACACTTAGGGCTGAGCAGCGGAGGAGTTGGGTCTTTTTGCCGCGCGCCACCGCCTTGGGTACTTGGGGGGCAAGCGCCAAGAAATATATTGTTCACGTGATTGGAAAGGGGGCAAACGGTCAGGAACGGGAGCAATATTTACAGGGGACCTTGCCGATGGATGTTTTGTCATTTGACTTGAAGAGAGATTGTGATTGACTGGGTTTATTGAGGAGAATAAAAGCAAAAACGGAAAAGTAATATAATAGAGACATTTTTCGTTCTCTGGTTTCCTACATATACCTGGTAACCTGCCATAGTTAACTACTACAACGGGATGAAAGGAGAAAGGAGCACAAGAGGAAATACAATAAATAGTATTAGAAAAAAGAAGAGCCGAGTCAATTAAAAACAAAATCAAACCCCATTTAACGCCGATATGTCTGGTCTGATCTGAGTGAGCCCCATGTTTAACAGAGAAAAAGAGAGAAAAAAAGAAAATAGCAAATAAATCTCGAGCAAAAATCCGCTGCCCATTGTTTCCCGCTCACACAAACCATGTTCTTCGAAGTCATAATTAATCCATCGTCATATCGCCATGACACTTTCCTTTTTCATCCCTCCGCTGTAGCATGGTGCTGCACATCCATAGGACGGGCTGGGATCCAGTCTCGTATTAACATCCCCGAACACTCCCAGCGCCGCTCCCATCACGCTCCTCGCCTCCGCCTCCCGAAATTTAAAACTAATGATCTTCGCTTTTTTAAAAAGAGAAGGAGGAAAACAAAGAGAACATAATGTGAAAATGTACCATGGAGAAGGCAGATAAATCGAAAAGAAATGAACATCGGGGGAAAAGGAATATCGAACCAGTCTTTCAAGATTTTAATCAAGTCATGCACGCAGGTATTTGGGTGAAATGAATCATGAGGAAAGGAGAAAAAAAATGAGAATGAAATGAAATGAGAAATGTATGAAACTTCCGTTAGTAAAAGAAAAGATTTTGGATGGTGAGATATTGAATTTGGCCGAGGGAAATACATAGGGGGAAGAAAAAAAGTAAAGATGAAACAAAATGATAACAGGGAAGGGGTGCACTCGAAATGAAAATATGGGCAGACAAAAGCATAATATTTTGGAACTCACAAGGGGGCATATGGAGGATACAGTGAGTCAGAACAAAACACTGCCAACACAACACAAACACAAGAAGCAGAAATGCAAAACATTTAAAAAGAAAACAAAAACTACCATCGAGCGAAACTGAAGACTAAGACAGATGGAACGCCCCCTGTCCCTCGTGGATGGCAACATTGAGCCGTTCACGGAGGATATCGATGTTGGTATAATCGGGTAACTTGAGGTAGTTGACGCATGTCATTACGCTGGGGAGATAGTCGTCCGGTAGATACGGAGGGTCGCTCGGGCGACAGACGACGGTGAACATTGGAGTAAGGCTTTTGAAGCCTGTGGAGTTGATGGTTAGGATATGTAAAATTCAAAATTCGAAGCTTTCAACACAAATGGACAGGGGCTGATGGAAGGGGGGGAGGGGGAATGGTTTTTATATATAGCTTACCTCCAATAGGAAGCTTGGGGCTGCCCGTTACGAACTGCAAAAAGTCGCGACGCTCTTGTTTGGTAAACTCGCTCATAACCTGTAGCAAATTGCGCACGCTTTTGCTGTCCATGTTAAAGCCGTGGTCTGCTTTCATCGAGTCCATCAATGCTGTAAAACAGAGACGTTAGTAATCCCAACGACAAATTATATAAGCCCAATTAAAAAGAGATACAATTAACATACTCTCAATCGACCAATCCTCCTCAACCTGCCCGAACAACATCACAAGCTCATCAGGCGTAAACGACTGCAGTGAAGAGTACGGGAACACCTGTGAGAACCCAGCACGGAACGCATCGAGCTGCGCCTGCACACCACTACCCAGTGTCATATCGATGACTTTGTTCACATAGGATCCGACATTATCCATCGTAACAGCAATGGAAGAACCATGCGGAATCATCTGAATCGAAGGGTACCCCGGCAGCGTGAAGTCTAAGCCCAGATCCTCGACCCGGACACCATCGACGGTAAACTCATCTAGCGCGCGGGCTTTTTCTTCGGCGTTGAGAGCGTCGTCGGCATTTATGCTGGCCTGTGCGGTCGCAAACTGTTTCACGAGCGTCAAGGAGTTGGCAAGTTCGGGATCCACAGCCTTGATAGTTGCGATAGTCGGAGTCACGGTTGATGAGGTCGCACCACCAATGCGGAAAAAGATGGGGTTGAAGGCGATATCGATAATTCTTGAGTCCAACATAGATCGAGCGACGAATTTGCCAAGGCCTTTGAAGTATTGAAGCTGCTTCTTGCCCGTTTCCGACGATGCCTGTTCACGACTCATGGGAGCAGGGAACAAACCCAGTTTGCTGAAGACATAATCGTTCTTGTCGTGCGAATCATGTTCTCGCCATAGCTTGAGCTTCTTCTTGGAAAACTCTTTTGAAACGGTTGAGTAGAACTCCAACGTCGGACCGAGACCCGTGCCAACTTCTTCAAAGTACTCGACTTCAAGAACGCTGGGCGACGAACCATACAACTCCATGACTTTCATGGCAGAATCTAAGATGCGAGACCGCGAGATGCGCACTTTCTGCCGTTGTAGACGCCCTGCATACGGGCGATCATCACGTCTCTGATCTCGTCGGTTTTCATCGGACTGCGACCCTTGCCATCGCATCATAGACCGCGCATAGCCGAAGGATGTCGATTGTAGGAAGAGGTGTCGAGTTTCAAAGGGGAAGAGGAATGGGAAATGGCGCGCAAGATCCTCGCTCCAGCTCGGGAGGCAGCTGCTAGCCACAATCAATGGTTCTTCGAGTTGTCGGTTGAGCTTGGCGGTTAGCTTTGTATTAAGGAATTGTGCGAGAGGCTCTTTGACAACTCTAATCTGATGGTTGCTCTCTGCTAGGATGTCATCGAGCTGGGCGTTCATTCCATGCAGAAGTCCGAGTAGCTTGAGGATAGATGCCGTTGTTGGATTCTTACTTAGGGACTCTGGCATACCGCTGGAATCCGTCTCTAACGACAGATTGCTAGAGTTCGGGGTCAGTGTGGATGGCTCGGGCGGCGGCGGCCCTTGGACGCGCTTATACTTGATTGTGTGAACCGTGGACCACACATTACGCGCATGGGAATCGCTCAGATGTTCTCTATTATGGTGGATTGCACGATAAACCGTTGTCTCATGGGAGATTGGTTTGTCATCGACACGGAACTCGATATGCCAGTCCTGTGGAATGGAGGCAATTGCCGCGGCATATGAGAATGGTCGACCAGCAAATGCCAAAGAGCCGCCTAGGGATTGGCCAGAAGTTGGAGCAGATGATGACGGTCTTCCTGTTTGGTTTGACTGCTGAGGAGTTGCAACCCTCGTTCCGTCTTCTTTACGAGCAGTTACCTTCCCCGTTGCAGCAACCTCCAAGTTAACTGCCGTCGGATCCGCAACCTCCTCATCAGAGAGATCGTCTTCAAGGTCATCAACAATGGCATCCAACGCATCATCCCCCTCTTCCCCTTCCTCGTCATCAGTCAGCTGTCTCTCATCAGCGCATTCTAGAGGCTCATCAGTCCCATCAGTTTCGTCATCGGGAGGTGGTGGTTGATGTCGATTCGGGTATCTCGTTCGGAGAGAACGCTCATCAGAACCTCCAGATGTTGCCGTCCGCGTGGATGACGCACGTTGAGGCTTAGATCTCTCGGGAACTCGCGTACCTCGGGACGAAGTGGCCGGCTGTGGAGGAGGGGGAGGTAAATTAGGCGGCTCAAGCCCTCCAGAGAGCGTTGTCTCGGTTCCACTTCCAGCGGCATCCCGAGACCTAGAGGAGGCAGACAAGTGGGAAAATATGGTGTCACGATTCCGCGAGCCTCTGGGACGTTCGGATAAGCTGATTCGAGGACGAAGATAGTCATCAAGAGCCTTAAAGTTGGCGATTGCGTGGATCGATACCATCATATTTTTGTACGGTTTGGGGATATCGGATTCATCGTCAGCAATCAGGCGGAGTCGCAGTTGCTTTGAGAGCATGGATGTAGTGTTCCTATTATCCAGAGAACTGTGATTAACAGTGATTACTTCGTAATGTTCCGTTCGGCTCAGCAGGTCATGGAGTTTATGAATCAAAACGCTGAAGGGAGTGGTGGGCGAGCCAGCTTTGCTAACAGTCTCCGTCGAGATGTCCGATTCCATGAAAGCTCGGAGAAAATCTGTTCTGGCATTCTTTCCGGGTACTGTAGAAGGTCACGGGGTTAGCTGGAAACAAATTTATAGTATGGAGACTATTGATTCATATCTTACCTTGATCCTTCTTGCTAATCACGTCCAGCAAAACCTGAATGATACCTGAGCTAAGCAATTCAGAACTTGTAATACTTTCAAGCGCATCACCGTCGAAATAGGCTGCCAATTTTTGGAAAAGCACATAACCATCGGCAGGTTTCACGTTGTTGTAACAAGCTTGGATCTCCGCCACGAGTGTCTGCAGCGACTGAAGAATTGCCAGGGCTTGATCATGCATGCCTTTGCCCTTACTACCATCGTAGATACGGAGAAACTTCTTGGCGCTGCAAGTGACAAGATCCTGGAGCGCCGAGTCCGCATTTCGAGACATAGGCCCACCTGATACGGATGAAGAGCTCTCTGATTCGGACATGTCGTCGTTGTCCTCATCATTATCCTCATCATCCTCATCATCTTCATCCTCCTGGCTGTCCTCGTCATGATTCATAACGTGATCCTTTTCCTCATCATCTTCAGAATTTTCGTCACCCTTCTCGGAGGAGCGTCCATTTTCAAGGTCAACTTCACGTTTAGAATCTTTGGGGGGAGTCGGTTCAGCAGACAACGGAGTTTCGGCAAGCTTTGTGATTTCTGTGATTACCCCCTCGCGATGAAATTGGTACTGATAAATGTCCTCGAGGCGTTCAAAGAGGAGCTCCGCACACTGTAGAGCCAAAGCGACAAGCGACAGGTGGTCCTTTTGGGACAAAATGGCAGCCAAAAAGGACGCATACGGCACAGTGCGTAGGGCGTCTTCGATAATTTGAGCATCTAGATTCTGTAGCATTTTCAACTGCGCCACAAGCACCTTTTGCCTAACTGACAAGTTCACTGTACTGGAGTAAGCATCTGTCAGTGTTGGCAGCAAGATTGTAGCAAAACGTTTAATCTCCGGTTTACACCCTTTGAGGCGCTTAATTCTTTGCTCTGCCAATGCCTTTGTTCGAGGCGTCCTAGACACTGGAAAGATATCGCTTTCAAAGCTGGCTTGTAGATGATGGTCGGAAAGGACTAGCGATTCATTTGGAACTCCAGGAAGAAGCTCGCAAATGACATTCAAAGTCTCAAATACCTGCTCTCGCGGGCGATGGATCAGAGCTTGCATGATGTGCACACTATCGATTTTGATCGGACCACCTGTCTCAGAGGGGGGGGAGACCCCTGTCAAAATTTGATATAGTGTATCCACCACATTCATCTTAAGGAGCTCGACAGACAGGCGCGGACTTGATTTGGCAGTGATGGCAAGCACGCGGAGGAACTGGGTGTGAATATGAGGGCCGATCAAATTTGTAGTGCCAGGTAAAAGCAACCGAAGGATCGCCCTCAACATGTCGGGTTTAATCAATTGCTCCAACTTTTCTGGTTTGTATTTGAAACTTTCAACCACTCGAGAAACGCATAGACATCCCTGTTCTACGACCTTTTGGTCATTGCTAGAAAGGACGTTGAGCAACGTTGGCATGACATCCCGGATAACGGGGAACGAATCATGAGGTAGGTTGCGGCAACAATTTGCAGCTGTTATTACAGCCGTACGCTGGGTACTGGTGGGGAAGAAGTCTAAGTAGGAGAGACACGCTGTGAGGCCTCCTTCACGAACAATGGACGAAGGGAAATCAACGGAGATCTTGGCAAGTGTCTGTTATGTGAAGAATGATTAGTTTTGAAGAAATCGGATGCTTTGCTGATTGGGGTGCTAGAAGGATGAAAACACATACACTCAGAGCTTGTTCAGCAAGGTCTATGAACTGTATATCCAGCAACTTCTGGCAAAGAACGGGTACTGCACCACCATAAACAACGTTTGCAACAGATCCCCGAAGGGCTTCCATCATGTTGGCCAAGCTACGACATGCAAGAAGCATAATCTCAGGATTTTCCTCCCCGGTCTCGCTGGGTTGCATCAGCTTCACGAGCTCCTTAACGAATGGGTCAGGAGAAAATTGCCCCGCTAGGTTATCTTCATTGGAAACCAGCAACAGATCTGAAAGCTCCTGCAAAGCAATGAGTTGGATCGACGGGTCTTCCTTCATTCGTAGATTATTGAGGATATCACGCAGTCGAGAGGATGTTCCACTCATCATGCCGCTCAAAGCTCGTAGAGTATTCTGCAGGCCCATGGGACTCCGGGAGCCGAATAGACCACTGTGGAAAGGGTCCCCCTCTTCCTCATCGGTCATACCAGATGGATGTGGACCGTCATTTGAATCGCTCGAGGGGGATGCTTCCCTCTCCCTCTCCCTCCCTTCGGGCGTCTCCTCCTCTTGCTGATTTTCTTCAGGTTCCTTCATCGTTACATCTGACTCGCGTTTGGAAAGGCGTGGTTTTCTTTGGCGTCGTGAAGGGGAAGTTTGGCTGGAAGGAGCATCTAAAGGGAACATATCGCTGTTAGCATCAGTGTAGCCATTTACCAACATACCAACTTAGTCTGATAACACAACAATATCGCCCGCATACCTTGTGATGGTTTCTTATTCCTACTGGGCCGCTGTCTAGGAGCAGTGGATGATGAGGCAGGGGTTTTCGAGTTATCATCCGAGGGACGAGCAGAGGGGCTGTACAGCAGTCAGTCCGATATTAGCCAGTCATCTAAAAAAATCAAGCATCAAAAACGGAGCTTATAAATTCCAGGACATACCCAGGCTGGGACATTGCCGGTGGTTGTTGTCTGGAGCCGACCCGTCTTTGAGACACAGAGGCTGAAAGGTCGGTAGATGATGAGCCAGTCAGTTTCACTCTTTTAGCTCGCCGGGGCGGGGACGCTGGGGGAAGCTGCTCCTGATCGTTTGAAGGTCTCGAGGGCCGCGTGGTAGTCGAGACTTTTCGTTTCCGGGCCTGTGGGGGTGGTGGTGGGGGTTGGGGAGGCGAAGCCGTGGAAGAGGATGCAGGACGAGAGGTCGATGAAGGTGAGTCTGCCGCGAGCCGTGCAGCTGAGCGGGTGATCCTGGGGGACATTGAGAAGCTTAATTCCTTGTTCTTCTTGATGATAGCAACCCGGTAGAAGATCCCATGCAAGATAAGGGCACCAGATATAGGAGAATAGAAGAAGGGCCTCTTTTTCTTTCTAAGCTTCTACAGTCGAGTTCGAAATGGGAGATTTCAAAAGGTAAGAAAAGTGTAAGAAGGAAAAGAGGGCAAAAAAGAAGAAGGGAATTTGCAAAAAAAAAAAAGAAAAGAGGATCAAAGAGGTGAATCATAGAAAGAAAGAGGTGGAGCTAGAGAGAATCTGGAGGAGGCAATACCTGTGAGAAGAAGAAGAAGGTGGAGAAGTCTCGAGAGAAGCTCCCGGAGCGAGACGGTAGGAATTAGAAGCGGAGGCGGAGGAGGCGGAGGGGGAGGAAGAGGAGGCAGTGACAGCGGAGGATGAAGACTCCGGGATCAGTCCAGACTGTTCAGAAGGAGTAGCAATTCGCTTGGCCATAAGTATGTTCACACACAGTGCCAGTCCTCAACCCGCCATCCGCAGTTCTGTTGACCGAGGAGTGGAGGGTTGGATGACGAGCAAAGGTCGAGGGCGGGAGGCGAGCGGTGGGAAGAACAGAGCAGTGGGCGGTACGGGGTACTGGGTTAAGGAATCATTCAGCTGTAGATGAATAGTAGATAGCGATGAAATAGAGGCAAAGCGTCGTGGAGGTTGGGAGGTGGTGGTAAGTTGGGAGAGTCGGTATTGAAGAGATGAGGAAGTGGAAGTGGAAGTGGAAGTGGTTGATGATGATGAAGGCGAGGAGGAGGAAGAACAACTCGGCAGACGCCAAGCCAAGACTCGATGGAGATATTTAGATGCCCACACCAGCCTTGTTAGGTTGTTAGCCAGCGGATAATCCAATCCAAGAGATAGCTTGCTCTTAAAACATTGGGAGGCAAAATATAAATATTAAAAATTTAGAGAAGAAATGTGTATCAATCCTCTCGAGCCCAGATGGTAGTTGAATTCGCCCTGCTGGTGGTTGCTCAAAACCGTATATTCAATATTCTAAATATCTCCCCACTCCCATAACTAACTACTAACTAGCAATGACGACAACCTATTTGGTTAAGACTGCAAACCGAAAATATAACTAACTATTATATTCAGCTAAATTTGCCAACGCACTCATGCCACACACACACCCTGAGAGGCGAATGGATGGATAGATGGATGGATGGATGAATATGATCTGGATGGGCATTTTTCGTTCCTTTTCGCCTTTTACCATGTCGAATCAATCTTCTTCTTCCCCTTCATCTTTTTCATTATTGGCACTCTCCAAACAAAGCCCAATTCCTACTACATCCAACAGAACTGCTCCACCTCTAGAGGTCTCCTCTAGTTATAATACTGGAGAAGGGCAAGAAACCCAGAAAAAGCTCTTTAGTCCTATATTCGACTTTCTTTCTTTTAATCCCGCGTCGTAGAATATGCGGGAAAAGGGTTAACTAATAATAATAATAATAATGCTAGTTAGTATGTTACATAGTCAACTCTCAAATATGTAACGGATGTGAACCAATAGCTAAGCAGAGGGAAGAACGCACCGCATTCTCTTTGTCTTGAACGATTGTGACTACGATGGACATAGGACATACTTACTTCGACCACAACAATAATAATCCCCTTCATCACTGCGCGGCGATCGGTGAGGTTGTCCCTGATAGGGTAGTTGATTTCGGTAATCTCTTCCCCCCCGCTTGAATAGTTTAGAGGTCGTTTCAGGCATCCTCAGCGCCCATCATGCCTATACCATAGCCTACTTGACACTAACCAACGCCTATGTTGCGAACCCCGAAGCCCCTAACTCAGGCCCGGAACCGGGGGACATTTGAAGGTCAGAAGAGATGAAGATATATATATTCTCTGCATGAGATGAGGTCTCACACGCCTCCATGATTTGAATGTCGTATACCATACATCGTCTGGAAGGGAGTATCACGCGAGTAAGTTAGAAATGGCGTTTCTCAAGAATATCTGCCTGGCATGGGCACTAAATACCTAAAAGCCACCCTAGATAATGTCACACACCGCACACCGTCTTCTCCTCCTTGATCTTGAGCTGCATCTCAACTCATCATGCCGATTAAAATAATTTACATGGTCAAATAAATGTCTAAGGCAAAAGCATCCTATGTTCCAGGGCTCTTGCAATACCTCTCAACACTGGCAAGAGAAGCGCCAATTCGTTGATAGTTAGACATAGCACTGACTGCGATGGGAGTACTCCGTAGCACCAACAAATATTCGAACTCTCTCATCAATCACCGGCAGCTAATGATCACAATTGTGAAGCATTTCCCCCAAACTATTCTGCTTCTTATGAGCAGGTGAACGAACAACGACGACGACGGCGACTCAGCTGATGCCAAAAGTCATCCCACCGCAGCTCAGCTCTCCGGTTACATGCGAGCTAAGTCAAACACGAAACAAGCAAATCGCTGGTTACATACAAAGATATGAATTAAACGCGGATATGATATTTAGCCAACAGCATGATGGAACTGCCCGGGTGCCTGGCCCAGAAACAGGCAAAGGCTGTCTAATATCTCACTGACATCATCGTGTCTCGTCTGGAGGGTTTAGTTGGTTATTAATATTAGTTAAGTTAACTACAACCCATCTGCGGGCATCTGAGGTCGCTCGCTCTGCGGATGTATTATGATTCAGTTTCCAACATGTAGTGTAGCATCATGGCCTCAGGCTAGTTTGATATCTGGATTTTGGCCCGCAAGCGACATCCGGAAGAGCAGAGCTAAGTGGCGAGTTTCGTGGAGGGCGCGCTCTATATATATGTATCTATAAATATGCGATATTCTGCGAACGATTTGCCTCCCACCAGCCAAAAAAACATCGCATTTTACCTACCTATCTGTAATTAAGTATTAGTGCCGGAAGAGAAAAAAAGAAAAGAGGAGAAGAAAAAGAAAATACAGTGGCTTGCTTCTACCCATGCCGCCGCCCCTCGCTGCATGAGGAGTTTAAACCTCCGCTGTTGGTTGTTCGGCTTGCTGCGTGTTTGCGTGCTTTGGATTCCCCCACCCACGCAAATCATTTACCCGGCCAAAGAGGAAATAGGCGGACATCGCGAAATCTTTGCTCCTCACCGGATCCCAGCATCACCACCACCACCACCACCACCACCACCACCACCAAATCTGCCTGCGACTCTTCTCTTCTTCTTCCCTCTCCTCCCCACTTCCAATTAAATAGTTACTCCCCGCCACTCTTCTGCCTACACCAGAATCCCAGCGAGGAAATCTGAAGAGAATCGCAAATCCTAATCCAATCACACCCCCTCTCTCCTTCCGTCCAGAGTCATAGATATAAACTCCAAACTCCCCATCTTTTCTCCCAAAAGAAAACATCGCATTTTCGCCCCCCTCTCCATCCTCTCCCCATCCCATCCCATCCCAAATCCCATCCTGCCTATCCACAATCCCTTAATCGCATCTTTTCCTTTGCATCCCTCTATATGCCGATTCGATCCCAAGCCCGGACCGTTCACGCATACTCCTCCCTTCCCCGCCTCCCCCTCCCCGATCCCGATCCCTCCTCCACCCTCACCACACCCGCGTCACCAGCGACACCAGCGACACCATGGTCGACGCCGACTATGCCCTAACCAGTGCCGATGTCGATGTTGAGGGCAAAGGTAACGGCAACAGAGTCGCCCTCCCGCCCATGAACCCAGAATCCTACAAATTCCCCGACCATAGACTGAAAAAGGTCATGTCCGACCCGTCCAAAACCCCGCTCCTCCTGGTGGCCTGCGGCTCCTTCTCGCCGACGACGTACCTGCACCTGCGCATGTTTGAGATGGCCGCGGATTACATCAAGTTCAGCACCGATTTTGAGCTGATTGGCGGATACCTGTCGCCTGTCTCGGATGCGTATAAGAAGGCCGGTCTAGCGAGCGCGGTACATAGGTATGTGTTCCCCCCCCCTTTCTTATTATCCAAATTGTTATTCTTTTAGTCTTTTTTATTAGTTCAATTCTCCCATGGCACCCCCTCCCCCTGTCAAGTCTACCTAGGAAATCGCGCTGACGTAAAATCTCCTCTGGTACCTAGAGTTGCCATGTGTCAACTGGCAGTCGAGAAGACATCGAACTGGCTTATGGTCGATCCGTGGGAGCCAATGCAGAAGGAATATATCCCTACAGCAATGGTGCTGGATCATTTCGACCATTACATAAACGAAGTACTGGGTGGGATTGACACGGGCGACGGCACGCGCAAACCAGTGCATGTGGCCCTGCTTGCCGGCGCGGATCTTATCCATACGATGTCTACACCCGGTGTGTGGAGTGAGAAGGATCTAGATCATATCCTTGGACGATACGGGGTGAGTCATGATTTTATTTTGTATTATTTTATTTTTATTTTACAAGGATATCCCCAATACTGACCCATGTCTATATATGTGTATAGACCTTCATCGTTGAACGTGCCGGCACAGACATCGACGAAGCAATAGCCAGCCTGCAGCCCTGGAAACAAAACATATACGTAATCCAACAACTAATCCAAAACGACGTCAGCAGCACAAAGATCCGCCTCTTCCTCCGGCGCGAGATGAGCGTCCGCTACCTAATTCCCAGCCCCGTCATCGACTACATTGAGAAACACCACCTGTATGAAGATGAAGGGCCATCGTCTGCTGCTGCTGCTGCTGCTACAGCAAAACAGAATGACAAGAACAACAACAACAACAACCTCGACCCTAGTTCGCACCAAGATAAGGGTAAGGGGAAGCAAGAGGACGAGACGATGTCCTATGAAAATGATAGGCCTAGTGGATGAGATGATATATTTTATGATGGATTATGAATTTTTTTCATCCCGCCACCTGACCACCCAGGCTCCCCCGTCCCCCAATTATCCTTTGTTTTCAACGAACATGTTACATTAACGTACATATGCTGGGGATGCCTCCCCCAGGGACGGACATGGTGTTCTCGTGTGGTGGTAGGGAGGGAGTGAGTGACAATGCCGGTGGCAGATGGGGTAGAAGCAGCGGGGATTAATGAGATGCGGTGCGGTTTTAATGGATGTACTCTTTTTTTTCCTTGTCTTTCTCGTCTATGAGATGTATGAATGTATGAATATGAATATGCCTTCCATCCGGTTTCCTCACATGCTTGGCATTGGCATGTTTGCATATTGCATATTGCATATACATATATATTCATACATACGCCTCTACACTCAACGGACAGAAAAGAAGGGAACACGGAAATAAAACAAAAATAAAAAATACAGACGACGCACCCGGACCCGGGAAGCCCAGCCCTAACCGCACCGCACAGCAGCCCTCTGTCTTTCTTCTGAGTCGTTCCCCTTTCATAAAGGCAATTCTTAAACCCCAACCGATCCCGCAGCTTCTTATTGCTTGATAATATCCCTCCCTCCCTCCCTCCCGATACAACAGCGCTGAGAATGAAAACGAACGAGAGCAGAACAGGACAGGGACAGGGACGGGGACATGGCGGAGGCGCAAATACAAAAAGGGAAGATATGTCATAAATGATGGAACCGATATTTCTTATCAAACATGTATTCCGGTTTACACGCTTCATAGAACCCCCAATCATACACCCTACCCTCCCCTCCTATCCCCACAACAAGCAGCCGCGCAATGATCAAACCGCCTCCCAGCTGGTATTAATGGTTGGTGGAAGGAGGGGGGAGGGGGGAGGAAGGGGTGTGGTGTTTACATACTTTATACCGATTTCCATGCATTCAAATAGGCGGATGGATGGTTTTTTCGTATGATTATTATGGTTATATACGTCCTGCTCTTTTTCATCGTTGTTTATTCTTTATTTATTATACATTTTTTCCCCTAGTTTTCTCACTGTTTCTATATAAAGCACTAATGGGGGCATCATGGATTCAATGGAGCTTGTGGTTGCGGGTGTGGGTAGGTAAAGCGTGTTTTTTTCTTTTTCTGGCGAGCATACATTAGTTAACTAGTGATAGGATTGGCGCATGCGTTGTCCCGTGTTGATATAGATTTAATTATATATATATATATATATTTTTCTTTTGTTCTGTTGGTGTGTGAGGGGTGAGGGGATGATATATGTAAATGTCCCGTCCCGCGCCAAGCAGCGAAGTGGGGAGAGGAGCAGGAAGAAAAGGACAGCCGCGGATCCGATAACGTAGTTAACGGGGGGCTTATCTAATCCCGCTGCAATAGCCTATGTAACTTCCTCTGCCCCGCCATTGTCAGACTTGCCCCTGAATTCGTTTATATATATATATTTCTATACATATATATATATATATGTATACACACTCCCCCTCTCTCCTTCAATCCCTTTGTTTGTTGGACTCTACTTTGTTGTAGTTACACCAATTGCGCGTCACCCAACTTGTGGTAGTTCCTGAGGTACGTACGTCATTAAGGATTCTGCGCGGGGTGGTGGGTTCAATGTCCTGTCCACCTTTCCACATATTTTTCTTTACCCCCGTTGTATGTCAAATAGTATCCCCATCCCATCTGCTCTGTATCTCTCAAGCCAGATCTACGAATCTACAAATGTTATGGCGATGTTCTGGCCCCCATTGTTCCTCTCCTGGCTTTGTTGTAAGTCGGGGGGATTTGGGAGGTCCATTGCTGATCTGATCCATGTACATGTACATGTACATGTACCAAAGCTTTATGATATCACTGTCTATGGGGATGAAAAGCGCTTGGTTTGGGATATCCTTGAATCTGTTGTATGAAGCATACAAAGGGTAGTTACAAGAGAAGCAGGGCCGTTTGGTTTTTGGGCTTTTCTAATTTTACTTGCATTTTTCTTTTGGTCATTATTTCAACCGGTCCTCGTTTGCTTGCTTGCTGAAGGTGATCTGAAATTTCTCAACTAACATCCAACACAAACCTATAGATATAATTTATTAACGGCGAATTGCTCAATTGAAAGGCCAAGCAAGTGCCTGCTCTGTACATACAGTACAAACTATCAACCCTCCTAATATTTCAGGACGGTCACAGTCGAAGCGACACCACAGCCACCATGGGTTCGATTGAATTGCCAGCTATGAAAACGAAGCCGAAAGTCATCTTCTTCACGGACTTCGATGGCACCATCACCCTCAAAGATAGTATGTCTCCCCCTCTTCCTGTCCTGCATAAACCCCCTTTTTCTTTACTTAGTTGCCAGCTCTGGTGGTGTATAAGAGCACATTTCGAGTTCGAGGCATACATGTAGCATGTCAGCTGGAGAATGAATGGGATGATTTCTAATATAACTCTCTACCTCTTTCCTTTTTGTTCTGGTGGTGGTTTATAGGCAATGATTACATGGTACGATATTATGGATTTTATCCTTCTTGTGGCTCCTCTCCTCTCCTCTTTATATATTTTTAATCCATCACCTTCCTAAAAATTGGGGCTTGGGGACGCAGGGGAATGAATCGCCTTACCTACGAGGCGGAAAAAAAAAAAGGAAAATTGCTAATATGCTTGAGTTAGACCGATAATCTGGGTTATGGACTGGAAAAGCGCCGTCAGGGCAATTTCGACGTCCTCGAAAATAAAATCACCTTCCGGTAACTATGCCCTCACCTCTTTACACATACAACTCGATTCTCATTCAAAAAATAAAATGGAAACTAAATACCACACGATCTTAAACCCCCTTCCAGAGACTCCTTCCGCGAGATGCTTGACAGTGTCAAGACCCCCTTCAACGAATGCATCCGCATCCTCCTCGAAAAAATGGAGCTGGACCCGCACTTCGCCGAGTTCTACAACTGGGCGCGGGACCACAATGTACCCATCGTCATCCTGTCCTCCGGCATGGTGCCCGTCATCCACGCTCTCCTCGTCAAGCTCCTCGGCCATGAGCCGGATAATATCCAGATTGTCGCCAACGAGGTTGCGAGCAGGGATGGGAAGGATATCAATTCCGAAGGCGGGTGGCAGATTGTTTATCATGATGATAGGTGAGGGGCTTTTTTTATTCTTTTTTCTTCCCCCCTCCCCCCCCCCCTTTACATATATACCCTTGTCTGCGAGGACGGACGGGGACGTTTGGATTATCATCAGGTTATCAGTGGAACAAAAAAACAGCCAATATGCTAACTCGATCTATTGCAACCTCATAGCCACTTCGGCCACGA
Organism: Blastomyces silverae; assembly: GCA_001014755.1. Classification (NCBI taxonomy): domain Eukaryota; kingdom Fungi; phylum Ascomycota; class Eurotiomycetes; order Onygenales; family Ajellomycetaceae; genus Blastomyces; species Blastomyces silverae. The sequence continues at coordinate 1,516 of LDEV01001474.1, read as the reverse complement.
CAAATCCATCGAAATCAAACCATACGCCGCCCTACCCGCAGGCGAGCGGCCCACCCTCCTCTACGCCGGCGATGGCGTTTCGGACCTATCAGCAGCGTCGCAGACGGACCTGCTCTTCGCGAAGAAAGGGAAAGGTATGTAGACAGACCACCCCCTCTTAACTCTGCTAAAGTAAAATGTCTGTCCACCCAATTCTCACAATGACATCTTTTCTTTTCTTTTTTGTTTAGACCTAGTAACATACTGCCAACGCGAGAAAATCCCCTACACGCTCTTCGAGGACTGGTCTACCATCCTGCAGACGACCAGGGATATTTATGAGGGGAAGACGGACCCGAAGACGGTTGCGGCGGCGGGTGCGGCGGGTGCGTGATTGTGATTGTGAGTAGGGAAACGGGAGGGGTTATGCGGTATCGTATGTACTACATTAGATATTCATAGAGAGATAGGCAGGTAGAGAGAAAGAGAGTGGGGGGGGGGAGGGGATGAACAAAATCTGTGATTTCTGTCTTTCTGGTCCTGGTATAGAATTAGATGAGACAAAGTTTTAGAGTAGAGGGTTTCTTGTGTTTTCATCATAACTTCATTTTTTTTAAGACGCTGGAAATATATATATATATATACAATACAAATCTCCGGGTGAGAGTGTATGCCTCAGGTTTCTTATCATTTATTCAGAATGAAAGGTTGTGTTATAGAATTTTCTATTCTCTACTTATTATTATATATAGTCGAAAGATGCTGTGCTCTGAAAGCAGATATTTTAGATCATTGTATGTTTAAATACTAAGAGATTTAGAATTGTTCGAAATGAGGTATTTATACACGTCTGTGTGTGTGTGTGTGTGTGTGAAAATGTGCCTGAAAGGCCTTAGATATTCTCTGGTCGTGATCACGTTCTATTTTTTTAAGCCATGTTCAACTATAGCCAATCTGATATCTGATGAATGGCACAGTTTCGTAAATGGACTGCGATGAAGCACGTATGATTAAGTCCATCTAGAGAAAAATGAGATATGATAAAGAGAGAGAAAAGTACAGTACTCTAAATGAATGTTGTAGAAAGCAAGCTTAAATGCAAGCCCCCTGAAACGTTATATAGAAGCGGGATACCAAACTCTTGAGCATCACTCGAACATAGGGGGACAAAATAAACGGCAGCACCAGGGGGGGTACTTACTTGTAAAACGAAATAGGTTTTTTCACGGCAGCGAAGAAGGGAAAAAAAAAAAAAAGAATCTGTGCTCCATTCCCCACCCCTGAATCACAAAACCATCTGCCAGGTAACCATCCGCGACCGCATCGCCTTCAGCACCCCAAGCGGCAGTAGTTTCCTATCCAACAACTCCAACCCGCCAAAGCTCTCAAACACCTCGTCCGCATAGCAGTTGATCGTCCACGCATGCTCCTCCGACATTGTGTCGGGGTCTACATCAGGTAAACCCGCTCCACCACGCCCGGGTCCAGATCCAACCCGACGTCCAGATCCACGCCCACGCCCACGTCCGGACCCACG
>LDEV01001461.1:0-23222 GCA_001014755.1 Blastomyces silverae | reverse complement strand
GGGGCTCCGCCTGCCGTGGTAGCTCATGCACCCGCGGTGGATCCCTGCTACTTTCCGGTAACTCGTACTTCGGAGACGGGGGCTTCTGCGGCATAGGGGGTGCAGACGCAATAATATCTCCCTTTTAGGGTATGCAGTTAGTAAAGGTTATGACACCAAACTCGAACCCGTGATGAGGCCGAAGGTAGAATGTGACAAAACTAACAAGAAGGGTATACGTACCTGGGCCGCTACTGGTACCCTTTTGACATATGCTACTCCTATTGTCGCGTCAACCCAGGCCATGATGATGGCATCCTCATCAGTCGTTGCCATGTATGACATTGCAAAGGAATCTGATTTCGCCGTGAGTTCCCTGGATGTAGCCAGTCTTTTAACATCCATTGGACTTGAGTCCAGATTCGATATTTGGTACAGATAACCCCGGTCGTTTACCATCGCGAGCTCAGAACCAGAGGGAGAGAAAGCAGCGCATTGGATCCTATTGCCGAGTTTTCCATGCCGGCCGGCATGGTCCGCCTTGACTTCTGTTTTATTGCCTTCTTGGGGATGCGCGAGGATAGGTACCCCTGATTGTGTCCACGTCGTGATGCACACGAGTTCATCACCCCGGCGTGAGGCTCGGAATACTGCTGCCGACACTCCATTGTCTTCTGACTCGTGCAACGGGACATAGTATCTACAAGCTGGCAGCTCGTGGAACACCACAAAAGGAAATTTCCATTGGAATACCTGGATTACCCCCTTTGGGTTCCGGGTGCTGGCAAGAAGCACAAGTCCATCTCTCGAGAACGAAAGTGTATCTAATGTACAATTAGTACAAGACCTGTGGAAGAGGCCGTGGAGCCGTTCTTCTCGCGGGGGTTCCGAATCTGTGGTCTTAAAGAATCGGACAATCGAGTTCTCAAATCCAACCACGACGTAGTTTTCCATTGGGCAAACCGTTATGCATTTGCACCAGAGTGCCGAAGACATGCGGTGCTCAACAACGGGGGTCGACGCATCAATAAGGTTTATGATCCGGAGCTAAGTTAAAGTTAGTGAAAATTGCGGTAACTGGTATTTGGACCCGGGAAGTTACCGTTAATTTATTATCCCTTGTGCCAATAACGTACGCCAAATACATCTTGGTAACCGCTGCAAGAAGACATGTACTGTCGGTCGAAAATGCGCGTTTCATGGTTGGCGGGGAGGTTCCCACATCCCACACATGTATCGTGGTTTGAGTCCAAAAGAGGGCAAAAGTAGAATTTTGTGAAAGATAAACATTGATATTTTTCGTAAATCTTCCTTTCGTGCTCTTCATTGCGTTGGCTAAGCTTTTTAGAGGGATTTCATCAAGCCTCTGTGATTCCAAAAGAGTTGACGAAAGGGAACTAGTGTCCCCAGACACTGAGATGGACTCCTTTCTTGTACCAGTGAGCTTCCGCCAGCCTGATTTTCCTTTGTCAGGCGACCCCGGGGATTGTAAGGTCCGCGACCGCACAAATGGTATAGATTCAAAAGTTGCTGTGGTCATGGTCTTCTCAATTCCGGGTAGACTTGCTCCCTGAGCCGAGTAATCGTGAGAACCGCGGGAGGCACGCGATTCACTGATGCTGCCTGGCCTTAATGTATTGTCTTCTGTTTCGTTAATTGCGGTTAAGCTGTCCATGGGTGAAAATTCGGTTCGAGGGGTATCAAATTTGTGCCGTATTACTGGCGTAAATGGGGATAATGGAGTAAGAGGAGCTGCACTGGAGCGCTCTGAGGCCGCGAACATGGGTCGAGCGAAATGAGGTGAGTTGAGTTCTTGCGATCTCGGGCTCACTGGGCTGGCTAAGTTATTATTGTACGATGGGAATGAGTTTCCAGCTTCAGCTCTCGGAGGTGGTAATAGAAATTGTGTCGGTAGGTGTCTTTCCACACTGATTGTATCCGCATTTGATTCGAGGTGGGAAAGAAGGTTCCAAGTTCGCCGCGCGAGCTGGATTTCTCGGGCCATTGTCACAGCATCTCCGCATTGTCGACAGTTTGTCCCTGCAGGAATAGCAACTTCTGCAGTTTCTCCAGAATCAAGCTGTGATGGAAAAGGGAGTTAGCAGTTGGGATTAAGTTGGAGAAGTAGATTTTGTAGAGGAGAGTATCATAAGGGCTTTCTACAGAAACTGAAAAACGTACTGGAATATCAATATTCTCCAAATATCTCAGCTGAGAATACCCCACTAAGTGACACCCTCGACAATTCAGAACATACAGACTGGGGCGGGATGCTCTGAACTGGCCGCTAGGATCGTCGGAGAGCGCAATGCTCCGGGCTATTTCAGTTATACTGTGGACCACTTCCCTATCACTCACACGGCTAATCAACCGACGACAACTAAGGTTTTGGCAGAGAGCATCCAGCGCATCAGCCACATTTTCATCGTCCTCAGATTCAGACGAATCCTGAGTTGTAACATTGGGTGTATTTGGAAGAACAATTCGAAAGTAGTCGCTGAAGGATGCAATCAAGTCTGCTTTAGATAGGTGATGTGGTAACCTGAGGCTGTCCAAAGCAGTCAAGACTGTGTTCCGAGTTTCTGAGGATAATGCCTGGAGTTGTGGACTTCGAGTTCCCGTATTCACTGCATATTGAATATTCGCCCCAACTACGAACAGGGTGACATCCCTCAAGGCCATAAGCTGACACAGCCAGTCATCAGACGATCCGTCCCTTGGCACAATAGTAGAAACCGACTCCGGCAGCAGACAGTGTGCGAGAGGATACTAAACGTAGGAAGAAATATTAGTTACAAGAATAGATACACACCATCCACCCTCTATGTCATGTCTGGTTGCCGCATACCAATTCTGATCCCAAATTCGGTAGTTCATATCTCAATCCTGAAGGAAGAGCGAGCGAATCGGGATCGCTTCGCAATGAGCCTGTTACTTCCTTGCAGACCTGCAAAAGAAAAGATTTTGGACCCGGGTAGCTATCATAAACACGTTCCAGTGACCTATGTATGCGCGAAAAACGCTCTCGACGATCTTTGGCTCGTTGGCCCGTTGGTGCCTTCGGATGTAGCGAGAGAAATCGGAGGGATAACAGAAGGAATTCTGCAAGGTAATGATCCCTGAGTCGGCGAACTTCCCATAGACTTTCTCGGCCCTCCTCAACAATTTGTATGACAAATTCCACACATCGCAAGCTTGTCTCCCAACTCGCCAAAAACCCAAGGTATGGCCCCGTGTGTATTTTCTCAGCGGGTAGTGATAGACGTTGGATGTAGAAAATGGCATTCAGTTGGGAGAGCAATGTTGTCACGAGGGCCTGATAGGATTCTTTATTGCCGTCTGAATATATTTTCTCCAGCGAGAAATGGCCTAGTAATTCTTTGATGATATCCTCCACATCGCTTCGAAGCGCAAGGGCTTGCATAACATTTCCCAAGCGCGTAGATAGCGAGGAAGCGACCGTGGCCGTAGCCATCTCATACAGGCAACTGAATCCTGGACCCTTTCGCCACGTTTAATGGTTCCCAAACTGTTGGATATTCGGCCGTTTTGAGCACCGCTTGCTCGTTATAAGCTGGACTTTGGATAAGGGATAGGCGATCTGCGAGCAATTTTAGCTCCGCGGTGTACTTGTAAAGGAACTGGAATGTGTCATAGACGGTTATTGTTATTCGCTAATGGGATGCGCCCTCGTTATCCCCGCCATGGGTCAAGTGGTGACATCTGGGACTCTGGTTCTGTCTGTGCATGTGGCTCCCTTGCAGGCTTGGGTGGGTTCGAAGCAGCTGGGGACTGGATGATTCGAGCATTAGTTGCTGATTGAGGCTTACATAGCGCAAACGACAAAGAAAGGGGCAGATTAAGAGCGAGAATCCAGGTCGCAATGTTCCTCAAGAAATATTCTCGTTCGGTCGGTGGCTGTAGCACAGACAAGGATGCTCACAGAGAGGGTGGGGCTGGGGATACCGAAGATAGTAATTAGTTAAATATTACAGCTCCGTTTCCTGTCGACCTTCAATTCGGGAAGTGCCACAGCAGGCAAAAGTCCAACCTCACGTGGCTGTGTTGACCCTGACCCCCCGGTCGTCCTGAAGAAGTCTTTGATTTAAACAAGAGACATGCCGTTGCGGCTCATCGGGAGACTAACGTTCAATCATGATGATACGGTGTCGTATTTGGGAATCATGGAAATCATGGCTGGAGGTGTCCTTAGTTTCGGTAACGCCTAGGGTGTTGAGGAGCCGCAGGAGCAACGTTAATGATCGCTCCCCGCACCTGGTCATCATTGGCTGTGGCCTGGGCATTGTCTCTCTGTTTAGGTTGTACTGCTGCATGTCTTCAACCTTTTAGTGCCCCGAAGCTGGAGAATTGTACCACCAGCTCCGCCAATAGGAGCGGGATATGATCAAATATTCCCTGCAGCGTGTTCTCGTATGCATATGCGTCGTGTCATCCCTCCCTTGCAAGAAGGCCGTCGCTTTTCGGACGTGGTGTGGCTCCTAACCACTGCTGGGCACGGGAAGTTGATGGCTGCTTGCAGAGGGGCGGTGTCTGGATCGCTGATCGCTGCTCCTTGCCCTGCCTAACAAAACGTGAGGGAAATCTGATGGTAAATGTGGGACGAATACGAGCTTGCTCTTCCACATTGCGGGACTTTATATATATCTCTGGGTCTTTCGCAGTTGCATCTCTCGTTTCTCTTCTTGACCTTGATAGTGCACGTAAAACTACCCATTAGGATGACAACATTGTATCAATCTGTTCCCATGGATAACGAAAAGCCCGAAGCGGTCTCGCCGCACTTCCGTGAAATCCTTGGAGAGGATGTTCAGTTCACGGACGAAGCGGGCGCGCGGGTTGGCCACAACTTCTTCATCGATGAAGCCGGCCAGGTGGAAGAAGAGCGGAAAACCAGCGGAGAAAGTGTTTGGTGAGGAGCTTGATTCCTGTCCGATGTGGGCGTGAGCGATTTGGATTGCGGTCTATTAATGCCTTTTTTTCTTCTTCATTCTTGTAGGCGGGTGTTGAATGAGCGGCAGATCAATGTGAGTTAGGAATTAGTGAACGTTTGCTGAGTGTGAGTTGTGGATATCTAAGAGTTTCGCTGACTCCACATTGATTGAACCTCCGACTTTTTTAGATGATTGCCTTTTCCGGGTATAAATAAACAACCCAACCCCGTCAAACCCCCAGCACCATGACATTGGAACTTGTCAATTAACGAAATATGCCTTGGTCAATAGGACAATTGGAAATGGTAGCTCCTCTCCCGCTTGGACAACTTCGCAGCTAGAGGATCTAATGTCTAATTATTCAAAAAGGACTGTTTCTTGGGAGCGGTCGATCCCTTGCTTCTGCTGGACCCGGCGGCGCAGTTCTGGGATATGTGCTCATGGGCACGGTTATCTCCTCAGTCGTCTCTTGCTTGGGTGAAATGACCGCATTGATGCCGGTAAATGCTCCCATTATGGAGTTTCCTCGGCGCTTCCTAGATCGTGGTGTTGGTTTTGCTGTCGGTTGGATATACTGGTATATACAACTATCCATTCCGTACATTTATCTCAGTACTTTAGGCGATGGCAGCTAACAAAACAAGGTTCGCCTACGGAGTGCTTGCGGCTGACCAGCTGGTCGCCGTGGCAAATACTATTCGTTTTAAATATATCGATGATTCTGGAACGCATTTGGAATGGGTAACTGGAGGGAATGTTCATGCAGCAGTGTGGGTGTCAGTCGTTTTAATAGCTGTAACGTTGATCAATACGTTGCCCGTCAAGGTAAGCAATGATGTTATCTGATATTGCTGGCTAACATAACTATATAATAAACAAGACCTCTGCTAACAATACTTCATAGTACTATGGTCAACTCGAATACGTTTTCGGCTGTATAAAACTCACGTTCCTCATTTTAGTCATTCTAATGATGGTTATTTTGGATACGATGAAGCGTTAGTTACTCAACTTCACGAGTGCTGCAAAGCAATACTGACTTTTATCCTGGAAAAAATAGCCCTGGACACCAGATACCATCGCACGCCCGTTGGTACTCGCTGTATGTATATGACCATAACTTGACATATGTACGGGATTGAAGCTAACGAATGATCCAAGACTGGGACTCACCGTACTCCTTTTTTAGGCCAACGTATACGGTTAGGGGCCACATGACGGGTGAAGTTCAGCGAGAGATTGGAGGTTCGGTTGGCACATTCCTTGGGGTGTGGTAAGACTTGACCTGCGTGCTTTATGTTTATGCCCCCTGGTGCCTTGTTATGTGCTGAGTGCTTCGGTTGTGCATATAGGACGACTTTCACAAACATTATTTTCTCCTATGTTGGAATGGATATGGTTGCAGCCACAGCAGCGGAAAGTAAAGCGTTGTCCAATGCCGAGAGTATGAAGATGGCGTCGCGCAAGGTTTCGATTCGAGTCGTTACTCTGTACACTCTCTGCATGTTGACAGCTTCATTTCTAGTCCCATATGACCACCCATTCCTCAACGGTGAAGGCCAATCTGAGAGCTCACACTCGGTATTTTTGATCGCCGTAGTCCAAGGGGGAATCCCGGCCGCCGCTCACTTTTTCAACGCAATCTACTTGTTTTCTGCCTTTGCCTCCGGGATTAACACCATGTACGTCTCTTCGAGAGTCTTGCATACTTTGGCGCTACGTGATCAGACGGGACCAGAGTTTATCACCAGAAGGTTGCGTCAGTGTCACAATGGTGTTCCGTTGAGGGCAGTCTTGGTGACTAGCGCATTGATGTGCCTTGGATATTTGGGGACTGGATCTTCAGGCCAGGTCAGTACAGCGACAATGTTTGATATTGCGATGAACTTTCGCTGACCATGGTTGAAAAATGACTTGTGTGTAGAGATTGAGCGAGCTTGCAACGAACTGCACAGTGTCATGTTTAATTGTGTACATTGTAGTCTGTGCTACTTACCTAGGCTTTTTCAAAACGTATGCCCCATCACCATATCCAGCCTGCTTGTTGTTACGATAAGGCTAACTATATGTACATAGATTACATGACGTTAAACTCTACGGGAATACATCCGAAGCCCAAGCTGCGTGCTATGACCGCAATCACCCTCAGTACCCCTACAAATCCCACGGACAGTGGCTAAAAGCTTGCTACGGTTTGGTTGCATGCACATTGTTGGTTATATTCAACGGTGTGCCCTCGTTCCTCCAGGACCCATTTGATATTCGCGGATTTTTCGCCTCATACATTGGAGTAAGCCTCCCCGAGTTGAATTTTTACAATGGTGGCGGTGGGTTCCTAGAAATTGCGGAAACTAATTTGGAGTACTCTGTATAGGTTCCCGTATTTTTCGTGCTTATTGTAGGCTACAAGTTGTCCAAGCATGGGCTCGACTTTTCGCATTGGGGCCCAGAGAGGTCCAATGATCTTCGCAACTGTGTCCAGGTCACGAGCGAGAGGAGGAAGGGACGATTACAATTCCCAGACGACGGGCTTACCAAAGACAATCTGCAGGAATTCATCCAATGGGTCTGGGTATGGACGAAGTAACACGGGCGGCTTCCGACGAAAAAAGCTTGACAGTTTAAGCAGCGAGTTTATAATTTTTAAGGCATGGCGCATGGGTGGATATACCAATCTGTTACCTTTTTCACTCCCAATATAAATGAATGCATGTATATATATATATTTTTGATTATTAACTATACAAGTATATAACTATCATTGTTGAGTTTATCAACTCCGGCCTGTTTTGATGCCTCTCAGACAGCCAAGGGCTTAGGCGTTGGAACAAGCCTTCCAGGTACCCACCATCCCCATAACTTTACTTAGCTTGTGGGGTAATGGCCCCAACGCTTAGACTCCTCGCTGGCTGACTCGCTCCTGCCCAGCGCCCAGAGTGACTAGCCTCGGTAACTAGGCCCAACTTCCCAAGAGTCGCTGATGTCTCCAAATAACTTACCACAGCGCCTAGCTTGAGCCGCAAGCGGTATTTAAAAGTGGAGATCCCGTATTCGCCAAAAGACAGCATGGCCTGTGTAGTTCTGCAGAAGAAGGGAAAAGAAGAAAAATATGTAACTACAGTATCTATGTATATGTCAAAAGAAAAGGGGGGGGGGGTTAAGTTGCGACCAGAATAAAAGAGCTACTATGGTCTGGAAATGGACATTTGCTAACCAAAAATTGCTACCCGAGCCCACCCAACCCGTCTCGCTGTCGGACCGGGCCTCCCTTGGATATTGGTACAGAAACAGGGGCAAGGGTAGCCGGTCCAGTCGGGGAAGAGTCTTTCCGCTGACACGGTTCCATTAGCAATCCTCATGGGCTCGGCCAGTCCGAGAGTCCCTTGATTCGCGACATCTGTCTCAACAAGATCAACGCAAGGAACTGGGGGGTTTTCGCCATGTGAAGATGGTTTGCGGTGAGACCAGCATGAAACTTTCCACAGAAGAAAATCCAATCAGAGACAAAGAGCAGAGGTTCGCTGGACGAAATTTTCTTTTCTTTTCTTTTCTTGATTGTTTTTTGCCGTTCTTCGTTCCCCGACATTTCTGAGCTAATAATGGCAGAAGTAGGATCAATATTACAATTTCTACTGGTGGAATAGAAGCCGTCCGCACCCAACACACACCGGCTATGTAGCGGGGTGGTGGTGAGGAGCTCTGGGGCAAAGGGAGACAGATTATAACCCCTGGAAGACTTGGGCCAGCAGCCCGTTACCAAATCAACACTAAATGGCAGGCATACAGATGAAGGAGCCTTCTACTGATAAATGGCCTATATAGGCGCGAACCAACATACCAGGGAGGGGGCATTGGGACAATCCTCAATAATGAAAAGCCCTTCACAGCCATGATAATTCCGGGTTGACAAACCTAGTCCCTGGTTCCCCCGCTCCACTTCTTTTTAAGCCGGCTATTTTGGCGCAGCTGAGGCGTACTTCAACCTGACAACACGCCCTCGGGAATGGCTCGCTGATGACATATCGTATCCCTTCATCCCTCGACGAATTCCGGTGCTGCTAGTGCCAATGAGCTTTTTTTTCCCGTCAAGAGCCGTTTCAACATACATGATGTTCCCCTCCGTCAGCCGCTGGGGAGAGGTTGGTGCAGGTTTAGCGCCAAGTTTAATATGTCCATTTCTCCTCGAAATGTCTTGGAATGCTGCCTATTATTGCCCGCTGCGATGCACACCTACATACAATCGCTTGGGTATTATTGAAGAATTACATTGCAGAGCACGGGCTAGTTACTCTGTAACCAATCGAAGCAAAAACTCGAAAGCCGCTTGATAGTACTCGGTGCAACCGTGCCCAGCCGCCTTGGGAGGCAGTCGCTTTGGTTGGGCCGAGCGCAGGCAGGCCAGGCAAACTGAAAACGAAAAAAATCTTAAAAAGATAAAAATAAACCAATGGATGCGCCAACGCTGATCAGCAATGTCAAGCCACAGACTGACTGGGCAGTGAACATGCCGCAAAATGTGTGAGACATGATCACCAGTTATGGTACGAGAAGATGGCTCAGCGTGTGCGGAAGATAGTTCGCAGCATCCATTGGACCAAGCTTTTCTTTTTTTTCTTTGTGTAACGTTAACAATTTAATCTAGCAATGGGGATTAAGTCGTGGAAAACAACTTTCTATCAATCAGAGTATCCATGATAGGCAATGAGAGACTCGAGGCAGACGAAGGCATATTTTTCATCGGGGAGTTAAGCATGCCCGATCAATAACTAGGTTCGTTGAAGGTAAGAGATGTCGGGAACATGGCCGACCAACCAACACCGAAACTTTCACAGACTTCAGAGAGCTGACAAGAGGGCCAATTGACCTCAGAAGTAGTTATACTGCACTGAGAATTGAGCTTGCAGCGGCGCGTGAAGCGTGGCAGTATTGGACAATTGCCAGCTCAAAGCAGCCGTCAGCTAGTCGACATCCGGCCTTCGGCTCACCGTTTGAATTTTCAAAGCAGCTGAATTTATAAAGCTATGTATTTATAAATATTATTTATTATTATAATTCTCATTTAAAAACTTTTTTTAACTATAAAATTATAAGAAATTAGAAGTTCAAGTTAAAAAGACAGCAGCAGCTGTATTACAAGCAAGTCTATAAGCATTTATATTAAAATGGCAACTTTATTATAATTCATGGAATAATAGATTGTTTAGTTGAACATGGTGGATTTTTTCATGGTGGACAAAAACTAAGGGGTTGATCTTAATTGATCAAACATTTTCATCTTAAGAAAAATCTTTGTCCACGGCTACCTACTTTTTACTCTTCTTCCTCGAGGGCATTACTTTAGTGAGTATACGAGCAGTTTTATCTTCGTTAAAGCTTGATTATTGTCACAAAGACCCACTGCGAGTCGAGAATCCCGTTCCAGTAAGATTGATCTAGCATGGACGAAATGACCTAGGGTAGTTAGGGGGGGGGAATATCAACGACGAAGCGCATGTTCCCGGATGGTGAGCCCAACTGACAGAGCAATTCCCGTTATTATTAAAGAAAACCCTATTCGTCAAGCATTAGTTACGGACCCACCAATAACTCCACGTGGTTTGCCAAGGACGGAAAACGAAGACGACATGGCACATACAAAAGGCGCGATGGAAGCTTGAAATATACACCCCAACTACTAGATCACGGATGTGACCTTGAAGACCTTGGACGAACTTTATATTCGATAATGCTTTCTTTGCAATCTATTTACGTATGGTCAGTCAAGGCCGCTCGGCGAAAAGAAAGCATAAGTCTCTGCAGCAAAGAAATAGTACGTTACTGACCTTTTTACCACCTTCGATATCCTTTAGAGCCTCATACATGCCTGATTGCAATTTTCCCTGGTAGAGGGCGGTGGAAGCGCTAAGTCCAATAACCGAGCCAATATTTGCGCTTAAATAAAGTCCTGAGCAGGCAATGGCAACTTCGCTCTCTTCTACGCTAGCAGTGAGAGCAACGAAGGCAGCCGAATGCGCAATACCCGTCGCTAGACCACAGGGAAAGACAAGAAGCGTCTGCCAGAGGTTGTCTGATCCATTCCAAAGTAGCAGGAGGGACGCAAAGCCTACGATTGAGACCACACTGGAAATAACGATGGGTAGTTTGTATGTTGCACGTCTGTTCTGGTGGTATCAGCAATCGGTGCTTCTCTCGAATAGACGAGCGAGGGCGGAAAATAAAAAGTGGATATACTTTTTGATCCAAGCGCCTGTGACAAGGCCTCCAACGGTGTTGCCTGCAATAGAGGGAACTAAGAATGCTCCCGCTTTGGCTGTAGAAACATTTTGTGTGACTTGGAAGTAAGTCGGAATAATAAACATAACCTATAGCCCACTCTTATTAGTTCTATTCTTCAACAGATATATAGGGAACAAACTTACCGTTGTTTGGGTGGCAGTCTGGATAAAGAGGAACGCATATTCCGTGAGGACATCCAAGTGAGTGAGCAGTCTCAGAGGAAAGATAGGTTCTGTAGCCCAGTATTTTTCAGTTATCCCAAAGGCTACTCCACTACATAGTGTAGTAATCATCAAGCCGATTAGTAGCGGGTTCGCCCATCCAACATCGCCACCAATTTCTAGAATCAGCAAAAACAGAAATACCGCAGTGCCCAAGGATATCAACCCAGGAAAGTCGATCCGTTTAACCTTGGCCCAACTGGACTGGTCACCATTTAGTTGAGTTGCAGGTACATGTATATGAAGTTTCCAAGCCACCATCACAATTGCAATCACTGTTAGTGGGAATTGGACTAAGAGAGCCCTAAAAACAGTTTATCAGTTCCTGATGTCGAATGAGGGGGAGATTTTTATAACGGAGAGCAAATGCATACCCACGCCAGCCCCATAACTGGGAGATATAACCGCCAATAGCGCCCCCGCTGCTGCGCCCAACAGTTTGTGCGATGTTGACATAGCTTCGATATGTCGCAACGTCGTGCAGGGGTACAAGGTCTGCCAGGAAATTTCCATTAGCAAGGGGTCGCAGGGTGGAACATGTTATACAGCGATTTCCATTTACCAGTTATCAGAATTGAGACCAGGGAAACCATCCCAGCAGCACCGGCACCTTGGACCGCGCGGCCCGCAATAACTTGCGCCATACTCTGGCCCAGACCGCTTCAAAACACAATGAAAGAATGGTAGGTTAGCTGCTGCTTGTCAATTCACCTACGCAAAAGGGAAAGTAACGTACCTCATGACTGTTCCGATGCCAAAGACAGCATAAGCAAGGAGTAGGATATTTTTGCGGCCAAAAATATTACTCAATTGTCCATACTGTTGTAGAGACGCCTGGTCAGTACCTATTCACGGCCCGCAGTGCGATAAACACTAGAAGCCAAGGTAAGAGAAACCATATTGGATATTATGGTATGATGTATGTACATGTACATACCATTGGCTGACAGACGCACATCGCCAGAATGAAGCTGGTCATCAACCAACTGGCCTTGTCAAGGCTATCAAATTCCGATGCAATCTCCCCATTTGTGGTAAGAATAAGAGATGTATCCGCCTGGGATACGAAGACCCCTGTTATAACTATTAGCTGCAAAGCCAATATCTGCGCTGAATTCCAGTGCCTCACCAATGAGAAGCACAGATAAAATCCCCATAATAGACTGCTGCTTGGGGGAATCATGATGTTCTGAAAGGGATTCTTCGTCTGCGACTTGTGGCTCTCCATGAAGGCGCTGGGTCCAATTGTCAGTTTGTGAATTCCGTACCCAAAAGGTAAATTAACGCAAGCGGCAGGGTTCTCACAGTGTAGGTTGTCGTCCTCAGTCTCTTAGCACCCCCGAGTAGAGGGGCTGATTCGTTAACTTGGGGATCTTCTGCCACCGTCTCCTGAACCATTTTTGCTTGCACACCCTCTGAAGGTATTTCAGATGCAACATAAAGGGGGAAATGAAAACAAGTTTCTTGCCCGAAGATCTATGGAGACGACCCTCTGGACATTCTGGCAAAATAGAAGGCACTTTCATATATAAAGCCTTCTGATGATAAGGCTATACTAGAAGAAAAGGACACTAACTGTGAATGAATTGACCGAACTAATTAGCAATAAAGATAAAGCGAGGTAGAGGCTTCCGGTACGACATCGGCAAGTCAAATTGTAACCCAAACAGGTGGTGGGGGTTTGTAAAATTGATATGTTTGACATAACAGAAAACCTTGATTGATGCATTTTTTTTCTTTTTATCAGCGACCGAATAATTCTCGATAGGGGGTCCAGACGGTGCCATGATGGATTCCATACATCACAACATCGTGGTCAGGGGAAGCCCTAAGCTCCGGCCGAGTTTGACGATGCCCATCTCGGTGCTGTCACGGCTTCTCCACTTGTATCCCAACCTCCTGCGTGAGTTCCTCACCATCACAGCACCCTTCCCGGCTAAGCTATGGACCGACCAAGGGGGTATGAACCCCGCAGAAAGGACCTCGAAAAACGAGTCTGGAGAGAGACCCACAATAGCAGTCATTTGGCCCCAGCAATCTCACAGCCTTTTTCGCAGTGGACCAACGGCTGGTTGGATAGCGCTAACATTATTGGCTCCAGATTTTGTCTTTCCATGGTCATCAAATTCCCCAAGTTCAAGTGACAATTCAATCAGAAATG
Organism: Blastomyces silverae; assembly: GCA_001014755.1. NCBI lineage: Eukaryota > Fungi > Ascomycota > Eurotiomycetes > Onygenales > Ajellomycetaceae > Blastomyces > Blastomyces silverae. Next base: position 9,633 of record LDEV01001461.1, on the reverse strand, counting down.
CCGATGTGGCTCAACCAGGGAGATTCTTGGGTTTTGCTACCGAGACTGCCGAAAGTCTGGGGAGAGCTACAATAGTTACCGAGCGCACATCATGAAGACTTCGGTTACCCCCTTGTATGACTGTGTGTACCCTGCCGAGACGCCCGAGAGACTGCAGTGCCGTGCCGAGTCTCTGACCCACAGGGATCCAGGGGAGCTTGACTTAGACGGAACCTTGTTGGCCGGAAGTCCAAATATACTCCCATTCTCCTGCCACCAATGGCCAACGGTTGGGCTGGAACAACCGAGTTCTACTCGGTCATGGGAGCTTCAGGCGGGGGGAGCTACGCCCGCTCCTTGCGGCTTTGGTTTATCTATTTAATTATCATTCCTTTCTTGTCTAACTTGTCTTCTCATCAAGTTCTGTTCAGCTGCAGTTCGTACGTTTAACTGGAAATCATGGTGCTAGGATCAAGGCACAGAGGCATTAGGCACTGGGCCCTACAGGCTTTCCTTTCCCTGTCTTTGTTGACTCCGTTTGTGCAAGCGAGGCGGCCAAATGTCGTGTTCATCCTTACTGATGACCAGGACTGGCATATGGAGTCTATGGCTCATATGCCCTTTCTCCAGAAGTACTTGATAAATGAGGGCACGCTGTACAGTAACCATTTCTGTACTGTAGCTTTGTGCTGCCCATCGCGAGTCAACCTCTGGACCGGAAAGAATGCACACAATACAAATGTCACAGATATCTTCCCTCCGTACGGTATGGCAGACTTCCTACCTGGGCCTTTTCGGATCGTGGTCTAATGAATAATTGCAGGCGGATACCCGAAAATCGTTCGTGAAGGTATCAATGACGACTACCTCCCTATTTGGTTGCAGCAAGCGGGCTACAACACCTACTACACCGGAAAGTTGTGGAATGCCCATGATGTCAACAACTACAATGCGCCATATGCTGGTGGTTTTAACGGATCCGACATCTTACTTGACCCTTATACATACGAATACTTCAACGGCAAGATGAGTCGAAATGGCGGCGAACCGGTCAGCTACAAGGGTCAGTATTCGCCCGATGTAGTTGCTGAGAAAGCGTACGGGTTCTTGGATGAAGCCGCTATGCACTCTGAGCCCTTCTTCTTGGGCATTGCTCCCATTGCACCGCACAGCCATATTTCTTTCGAACCTTTTGAAGTCGATATGCCCAAGTACCACCCTCGACATGCCCATCTATTTAAGGACTACAAAATTCCAAGAACACGAAACTTCAATCCGAAAGAGGCAAGTATCCGAAAAATTTGTCTATATCCCTTATTCCACTCTTCATTGAATAATCCACTAACGGCCAAAAAAATGTCTCAACAGAATTTTGGAGTGGGCTGGATCTCTACCCTACCAGTGCTCAATGATACTGTTATCGAGTATAATGATGAGTTCCAGAGAGCACGACTTCGTGCTTTACAATCGGTCGATGAGATGGTTGAACAGATAGTAAAAATTCTCGAACGCAAAGGAATTTTAGATAATACCTACATCTTCTACACCACAGATAATGGCTACCATATTAGCCAGCACCGAATGCTTGCAGGCAAGATGTGTGGATACGAGACCGATGTTCATATCCCTTTGATTGTTCGTGGACCCGGTATGGCAGCTGGAAAAGTTATTGAAGCCGCGACTGCACACACCAACCTTGCACCCACGATTATGTCGCTTGCCGAACGACCCCGTGACGATTTTGACGCGCTTCCCATTCCCTTGACAGTCGACGAAGCGAATAGCAAACCATACGAGCATGTAGGCATTGAATACTGGGGCAACGCTTTTCCAGAAGGCATCTACGGCTTCCACGGCAAGCTCGGTGAGGGCGGCAAGCCTATCCTCGACGATGGCTTGGATGGAGGTTTTCCAAACAATACCTACAAGGCCCTCCGACTGGTTGGCAAGGGTTACAATCTATATTACTCTGTGTGGTGCACGAATGAAAAGGAATACTATGACATGGCGGTAAGATCACTGGGAATTGCAACTCCTTAAAAGACGAAGTTGGAGCCCCGTCTGATTAAAGCTTTCGCAGGTCGACGAAGGTCAAATGGACAATCTAGCGGCGAACTCGGACCTGTACCCCAACCACCGTATTGCTGGCCGCCCCTACCAACAGATTGTCAACCGTCTGGATACCCTTCTGATGATTCTAAAATCATGCAAGAAAAATGAATGCATTGAGCCCTGGAGGACTCTCCATCCAGACGGGAAGGTCTTAACCCTACCGGATGCCTTGCGTTCGGAATACGACCCCTTCTATGCGGAACAGCCCCGCGTAAGCTTTACCTCCTGCGAGCTTGGATACTTGCCTGCCGCAGAGGGCCCGCAGCACGCCAACATCTATAACAGTGGTTCTGGATACAATGGCTTTAAACCGGATAACACACCTAGTAGCAACCAGAAGGCCATTACGTACCAAGGCCAAGGCCACTGGAGCTTGTGGACCTAAAACCGTGATATGAAGTATATCAGAAGAGGTTTCATGTAAAATAATTCAATTCAATTGCTTTATTTACTTGAAATTGCACTTCAGTCTATCAGTTGCATCTACAGTATTTATAAAGATTTTAGAATTTCTCATTTAAAAAATAATTTGAAGTCTCTTTCTCTTTTTTTCTTTTTCTGTTTCTTTTTCTTTTTGATACTTGTAGAACACTGGAGCAAAAGAGCTTAATCACCACGGTGTACGGAGTGCATACTCTGTCCTGACTAAATAACTTCTTCTGATTTTGACCAAGTAGAAGTCTCCAGAAATATTTAAACGAACACAGAGCGGGTAACTAATTCTTGATAATCACAGAATATTTCAGAACCTGTCACATAAATTCCCATCTTTTGAACGGAGAACGGTTGACTTCCACCACATGAGACTGGAAAGGCCATCTGGGGTACACACATACCAGAGGCCGAACCTGGGTGGCTCATAATACGGTTGACTATTTGGACAAATGTCTCAATGCGCGTAATTACAAGTAATCTCTAATGCCACATATATGCACACAGCTCAATAGAATAATAAGATCATAAATTATGTAAGCATAGCAAGAGTAGTTTATTTTTTTTTTAATTCTAGTACAGTGAGTGAGTGCTGTGTCATTCATAAATAAGTTTACATATTTTATTATATAAGAAGTGAAATATGCTAGTCTCAAAGTAGTTTGAATTAGTCACAGTTTATTTTTCAACTAGCTCTAATTAAAAAGAATGTTTTAATAGAAGTAAACAAATATCACATGACTATATACCTTCTACTAACTACTGAAAATCAAACTATTCTGAGACTAGTGTTATAAAATGTGTAAACTTTCAAGACTATGACATCACAGTAACTGTACTTTCAAATCTAGCTAGCTTGATTATAAATTGCATTTAAAATTAACTTTCTTGATATTAACATTCAATATATGAGTGGTTCATATATAGCCACACACACTACAGAGTAGTGTGTAAGATATCAAAAATACGGTCATTGAGACACGTACCATATCATCCTGAAAATGCCCCCAGAGCCGCTTTCTTATTGGGTGTGGGAATCTTAGATTTTGGCCCTTCCCCGAACCAATACCGCCGGTTATTGACCCCACCTGGCTCGCCCAATCATTGGAAGCGACATGCTTTATCGCCCCTGACAGGTATGCAGGTGCCTTTCCCCACAAACTCAACGCTCGGCAGACTCGGTAAATGGAGCTTCTAGGCCTCTCGCATTACCGAAACCGCTCCTCCGAACAGAAATCAACAGAATGCAGATTTTGACCGCACCTTGGTCCGTGAGGATTCCCCGATGGCTACCATCTCCCCAGCTTCCTTCGGGATGGTATCCATTATATCAGGTCACTCACCCCCTCCCCCATGGGGAAGTGGAGCTCCAGAACCCCACATAAGCAAACTGGAGTGAAGGGATTGCTTTCATATACCACTTGGTTGATCTCTCGAGCTTCTTGAGATCAGCTCAATCATTTGCAACGAAATCCGCATTTGATCTCCTCTTCTCCTCTCTTCCAATCCGTGGCAATGTCTCGCATTATGAAGTCTGAGGAGACCACAATGTCTCCTTCCATAGAGGAAAAAGCCTTGGAGACACGTGTTGAGCAGCAGGTTCCCGACGTGGAGGAGCCTGACGAACGCTATGTGCGCAAAATTGTCCACAAGATCGACAGACGACTGGTCAGCATTACTGGTCTTCTGTTCGCCATCTCGCTCTTGGACAGAGCAAACGTGGCGAACGCCAATATTGCTGGGTATTACCCTCCCTCTCTCCCTCCCCCAGTTGACAGAATCCATAGCTGATTGGAACGCACCAAAGAATGAGCAAAGACTTGGAACTCTCGGTTGGAACTCGATATGTAAGACACTAGCCTTCGCAGCAACTCGCAACCCATACGGCTCACTAACTGCTTTTTGCAGTCGCTCATTGTCCTCATTTTCTTCGCGCCATATGTCATCGCAGAAATCCCCGGTGTAGTGGTTGTACGTCGATTTGGTCCGCGGTGGACTCTCCCGGGCGTCACATTGGCTTGGGGTGTTCTTATTGTGGTGCGTACATGATACAATTGTGAAGCATTGAGAAACGATGTGTCCTTCCATTCGTGCTGAGTCCGATAATACAGGGTTTTGGCTTTGTCACCCACTGGACCCACCTCGTTGGCCTTCGTATTATCCTTGGTGTCCTTGAAGGCTTGATGTTCCCGGGTTTGATCTACCTAGTGTCTTTGTGGTATACTCGCTGTATGTGTAATCATTTCTACTTATCTATCTCCTTCGGCAATTAACTTTGATACAGATGAAGTCCACAAGCGTTATTCGGCGTTCTCTTGCATCAGCTCGATTGGGTCGGCATTTGGAGGCATCCTCGCCTACTTATTTATGAAAATGCAAGATCTGGGTGGCCTGGCTGCTTGGAGGTGGATCTTCATTATGGAAGGGCTCTTGACCGTGGTTGTGGGCGCCATTGCCTTGGTATTCCTGATCGACTACCCGCAGAATGCCCATAAAGCCTGGTGGTTCCTCTCTAAGAACGAAGCCGATATTATCCTTCGTCGACTAGAGGCTGATCGCAGTGATACCGAAGCCGACCAAGTGTTTGAATGGGGGAAGTTCCTCCGCCCAGCCCTAGACTGGAGGGTATGGGGTTATGGCTGGATCTACACGTTAGTTTTCACGAATTTCGTTTGTATGTTCCGATTACGCCAGATCGCTAATAGTGACTCGTCTAGTTTATCCACTTTGACAGCTTACGCCGTCTCATACTTCATGCCGATGATCTTAAAACTTCAGCTTGGCTTTAGCACCGAGGCTTCCCAGCTCCTGACTACTCCACCGTACATATTTGGCGGTATCCTCATGTGCGTTGAGGGTTGGTTGTGCGACAGATGGCGCATCCGCAGCCCGGTTATCATCTATAACTCTATCCAATCCATCGTCGGCCTCTGCATTATGTCCTGGACGAAAAACTCTGGCGTGCAGTACTTGGGCGTGTTTCTAGTCTCGTCCGGCTCCAGCGCCAACTTCCCCGCAGTCATGGCCTGGCAGGCCAACAACATCCGCGGCCACTGGACGCGGTCCTTCTGTAGCGCTCTCTTAACCTCCATGGGCGGGCTCGGAGGTATTATCGGTGCCCTGGTCTTCCGATCTCAGGACGCACCAACATATACACCCGGTGTCACTACCTGTATTCTGTACATCTCCCTCGTTTTGTGATGACTTGGTAGAACTAAAAAATAAGAAAGGGGAAAATTTGCTAACAACTCTTTTTGTGTAGTTCGAGTGCCCTCATCATTGTTCTGACGCTCGGCATGACCTTTCATTTCCACCTCGCCAACAAACAAATCCGGGCAGGACGGAAAATCATTGCGGATCATCCTGGTTTTGAGTATACGCTTTGAAGCTCTTTCTGTCAGACAGATTGGTCTGTCTTACGTAATCCCGCATCATATAACCTCCCAGTAGCTAGCATACTTTCCAATCAAGCAAGCTTTACACTCTTGTCAGGTTATGAGGCCTGTTTTGCACATCACACTGCCAATTCAGAATCTCTTGTCAATATTAATTGTGATTAATCATTCTATTGCTTCATTTGATACATCTTTACACATTAAAATCATCTTATTACTCAAATTGTTGTGTTTATTAAATGAGATAAGAAGTCTTGTTTACTTATATTACAGCAGCTCACTTATTTACAAAACTTGCAGAGAGCTAATACATATCAATTCAAGAATATTACATCTGATTAATAAAGTAGAATGTTATAAAAGCTTATATTAACAAGAATTCAATTTAAAAAGTCACTGAAGAACTTAATATAATGAATTAATTTTAATCTCATTTAAATACTTATTTATATTTTTATATTCTATTCACAGATTCAGTGATAGAAAATGATAAGAATTAATTAAATTAATATTTAAAATCTACTTATAAACATCTTTTAGATGTATTTAACAGCTTAGTAGTAGAATCTTTTAAAATATTTTATTACTCTGACTCAGATTTAATTCTGACTTTTATCACAGTTAAACTGTTTTAAATTTAATAATTTAATAAGTCTGAGACTGAAATAATGTATTCTCAAGTTAATGAGATTAATAATATAGTATATACACTCAAAAGATAATCTAGTTTATATTTATTTTTTAGAATATAAGAATGAGAGTGAGTGTACATCTCTATATATATATAATTATTTATTTATAGAGATTGATCTCTGTAGAGAAGAAATGTTTACAGAGATAAAAAAAATAGAGAAGAATAGAAAGTAAATATAGAAGAAAGAAATAAAAGTAAAAGAATAAAAAGTGAAATATCACAGTCTCTCTATTAGAAAAAAAAGTGATTATAAATAATAGAGCTATAGTCTATAAATATAAAAGCTCTGAGAAATAGTAAGAAATGAAAAAATATAATGAGATTAAATATCAGATTATAGATATTAAAAATAGTAAAAAATGAAGAGATGTAATAAGTCTGAATATTGAAAAGAAGACAGCTGCAGAGAATACAATGATATTAACAGCTAGGCTGATTAATGGGATTTTTTTACCATACTTTTATTTTATGTAAAATCATGTATTTAAAGACATTTTATAAGGAAATATTATGTAATCACATTGTATTTGAATTCTTCATATCTAAAAATACTATAATAAGTTACTAGTTAATTATATAAGCTTGTATTAAGCTTATAATACAGTAAAATTCAGAATGAAACTGTGATTAATATTTTTTTTAGTTTCAGTAGTCTCATTATATGTATTCTAGATTCAATATAACTTAGTCAGTTATAAGAAAAAGATTTTATATTGAATATATATATATTGTTAAATTCTCTCTCTATAAATTGACTGCTTCTATTTTAGTAAGATATTCACTGATTAATCAGTGAATACTTACTATATATAAAAGAGTGCACAGTAGCTAGTTCTCTAATAATTAATCAACTACTCTATAATATCATCTTCATTAGATTATGTTCTCTCTTACATATAAGAAATCTACTATCTTAAATCAAAATTCTTACATTTTATACTTGATATTTAAATTAAACACTTAATTATATTCTGAAATACTGTATTAGTGATTCTGCAGTCACTCATCTTAAATAAAAACATCTCTGTTAATTTTAAAGTCAATTAATCTGCTATAAGCTTTCACAGCAAGTTCACAAGCAGTCTCTGCATTCTTATATAAATAGAAGTGTAGATAGTAAATATATCTCTGTGAGCAGCTTCATTATCAAAGATAATATTATCTTATTTAAATTTATACTAATCACTAGAAGTAGAAGATATTTAACACAGTTAATATATTAATATAATACATCTGAATAAAAGTTACTAGAGTTATAATTATCATCTCAGACAGCTTGAAAAGTTCAATTTAAAATGAATATAAATTATAATATAAGTTTAAAAAGAGAAGATATATTATATCTGTATATTTATAAAACTCTATAGTAATACTGAACAGAAGATTATTAATAGAGATACTATTTATTTATCTTTTTATAAGAAATTTTATAAAATCTATATAATACTGTTAATTATATTTTTTATACTCTTAATTAATGTATTTTAAGTTATTTACTATATATTTAAATTTAATATTATTGAATGAGAAAGAAAGAAAAAAATATAATAAAATTATATTTAAAGATATTTCTTTATTATTATACTATATAGTAACTGAATTTTAAACAGAGTAATATTATTATTATATAAATAAAAATATTATCTTATTCAGTATTTTTGAGATTATTAAAATAATATTTTTAAGAGAGAGAGTAATTATTATATCTATATACTTATAAAACTCTATAATAATATTAAATAAAAGATTATTTCTCTTTATCTAAATCTGTATATCTGATAATTATATAAAACTCAGAATCTCTATAATATTATATATCTATTAATTATTAATATGAGAGATTTATTCAAAATACTGCTGTAGAGCTGTCTGAGCTTCTTCTATAAGAAGATATAGAGAAGATTCTAGAAGAATTCTGAAATACTCAATTATTAAAAATAGAGATGAATTGTTATCTGTTTATCTATATAGCTAGATACTGATTTCTTTTATTCAAGAAGTCAGTGATTCATTTCTAATCTAACAGAGTTACTATTTTTATCATATAAATCTCTTAGTAAATTGAGTATTTAAGATATTTTTTTATCTTATAACAGTAGACTTGATCTAAATCTGTATATCTGATAATTATATAAAACTCAGAATCTCTATAATATTATATATCTATTAATTATTAATATAAAAGATCTATTTAAAATACTACTATGAAGCTATCTGAGCTTCTTCTATAGAAAAATATAAAGAAAATTCTAGAAGAATTTCAGAATATTTAATTATTAAAAATAGAGATGAATTACTACTCACTTATCTATATAGCTAGATACTGACTTCTTTTATTTAAAAAATCAGTGATTTATTTCTAATCTAATAAAACTACTATCTTTATTATATAAATTTTTTAGTAAATTGAGTACTTAAGATATTTCTTTATCTTATAACAGTAGACTTACTACTATTTTAAACTATATAGTTAAGTTTACTCACTTAACTTTCTCTTATATTTTAACTCTTTATATGTATACACTGAAGAGTCTCTGTCTCAGTACTGTGTCTGTAATTGTTTAAATCACTCAATCTAACTATTAGTTTAAATCAGCTAAGTAAAGATAGCTGCAATGATATTTTAAATATATATGAGAACTAACTTAACTTCACTCTCTAGAGAAGAATTAAATTCATCAGCTTCTGAAGTATATACATTATAGTAAAACTCAGAAAGTATTAATTTATCTGTATAATTAATTTCTAAATTTTAAACTGTTTTACTGCTATCACAGTCTCTACACACTTATATATATTAAGATAAGAAGAGAATAGATGTAACAGATCTCTTAAAATATAAAAGTAAATTATTTATTAAATATTATAACTTTATCTATGTATTTGAACAGAAATATCATCTCAACTCACAGAAGTTTAATACTTATAAGATAAAAGTTATATATACTGTCAATTTTCTTGATGACATCTCAGCAACTACTTGAGTTATTTAAAAGTGAGAGCTTGAATGTGTTAATAATG
>LDEV01001460.1:0-31166 GCA_001014755.1 Blastomyces silverae | reverse complement strand
TCTGATCAGTTTACTGTATTTTTATAGTTTTTCAGTAATTCATCAGTGATTGAGAAAGAAGTATAAGTTATAAAAACTTTTATAAACTATACTTATAAAATGTGTGATTCTGTAAAGTTAGAAATATTAAAATTCTTCATTATATAAATAACAGAGATTGTGTTAGTATTAGTTTCTATTATTATAGTGATGATAACATTCTTTGATATTTTTTACACTTTTACAGAGAATATTATATCACTTATATTAATTAACTTATCTAAAGTAGAACTTTATATATAATAGATTATATATTTACAGAACTCAATTAATTTATATAATTTAATATGAGTAGATAGCTTATTCACAGACTTCTATAATTTATAAAAATAAGTATAGATATCTGAATTAAACTTATAAAAATATAAAATCTGTGATAAGATATTTATCAAAGCTGAAAAAGAGATTATATAAAAGTTATAAATGAGTTTCTTATCTTCTATAACAGCAGGCTAAAATTTCTCATTATATAAAATAGTAAATGTAGATATATTATTAGTAATTATAATAATAATATTTAATACATCTGTTTAAAATTTCTTAGAGATATTTTTATTAATAATAATTACTTTTATATATATTATAATTATATGAATACTATATTTAAAGATATTATTTTAGTGTGAAGAATGAGAAGTTATTAACTTTTAAATTATATTATAATTATTGAATAATATAGTGATTTTTATAAATCTGAACACTCTGTTAATATTAATTCTAATATATATAGATGCTGTGAAATCTAGATTTTTAATGAATTAAACTTAATAAATATAATAATTATAAGTTTAATCTTTGTTTTATATGAAATAAACTTATCTATATCTCATTATATTATCTGTAATTAATATATAATATTTAGTGCTCTGATGAGATTTAATAGAGTAATTAAATATTTCAGTTAATATGCATCTGCTGTCTGTAAGATTAATATAAATATGTTACATAAGTTGAGTTATTTATAGTATAAAAGTTTGAGAAAAATAATGTATCATACTCTTTTTTACACAGCTGTTATAGAAAAATTTGATTTTAAAACTTTTAATACAGATGTTTAACAGTGAATTTTTTATCAATATAATAATGACTTCTGTATATATATAATCTAAGTCTGTATATTATTTAATAAGTGTTTTAATAATTGAAGAGAGATAATTATTATCAGTGAAATTGCTGTTATTAATAGTAGTTACAGTGTTTGTATATTTGTATAATTTTATAATATAATATATCACTTTTAATTCATGATAAACATTGACTTCTGATATTCTTTTAACAATTTTATAAATAAAACTCTGAGATGTGTAAATTGTGATGAAAATAATATTATTCAGAGCTTTTATAATAAAGTAGAATAAGATGAATAAATTTAATAGTTTAAATCTAAAGTCTTAGTCTTTTATTTTAATAAATAATAATAAGTTAATAGTGAGATTAGAGACTTAATGAATATTACAGATTATAATATTCTCTTCTTCAGATTCTAGAAGAAGATTGCTGATTTTCTTAATATAATTATAATCTCTATTTACAGTATTAATTTTGAGATCACTGTTATAAATTTTATATTAAATGAGAGACTGCTTTTTATCTATTATATTAAAACTTATATATATATTAAGAAATTAAAGTTTAAATATAGTATTGACAGTTACTGAAAGAGTAATTATAGTGTTAATAGTTGTAAATTATAATATTATAAAATCTAATTTATTCTTTTTATTATTTTTATTCTTATTTTTATTCTTCTTTTTATTATTTCTATATCTATTACTGTGTCTGTTATTATTATTATTATTCTCTATGAATATAATAATTTTATTCTTATTCACTTCTCTTTATTCTTTGAAAATAAGTTTAAAATATAAATACTAATAAATCTCTTTAAAATATTAATTTAATTTATATATATTACATCTGTAAGTTACTGAATTAATTAATATTATTATATTTATAATAGTAGTGATAAAAGCTGTATTAATACACTGAGTTTTAAGATAATTATTAAACTTACTTATTTAATTTATTAATTATTTTATAAAATTATTAATATTAATATTTTTAATCAGATTCTAATTAATTATATAGAAATTATTTAAATATATTTTAATAAAGAATTTTTAATATTCTTTTAAATTAATAAGAAATATATTATAATAAATATTATTCACTATAACTTCTAGTTTATTATATCTAATAGTTAAATATCTATAACATCTTTGAAATATAAGATAATTATTTATTATTTATAGAGATATTAACTCTTTAATAATATTTATACATTTTTTAGTTAAAAATATTATATATTTACAGCTGATTATTTTTTATAATATAACTATATTATCTGACTCTAAATTATTTATAATAGTGTGTATAAATCTTAATAGAGACTGTAATATATAATAATATAATACTTTTAAATATATAATTCATTTTTTAATACTTAATATATTTTAATAAATATTTTCTAAATAATTATATTAATTCTTGATAAAAATCTCAGTACTGTCAATTATCTCAGTATTAATTAGAATTTTAACTTTTCAGAACTAAAAATTTATTCTATTAAAAATTATAACTACTTTAGTATTTATAGAAGTTTAAATATTATATTAATATTTATAAATTTTATATTTTATATTCTGTGATTTACTCTGAGTATTCTGATATATACTAGTCATCATCTATTAATAGAATATTAATAGATTAACTGTAGTTATAATTATAATACTATTAATATTAATTTTAAGAATCTGAGAAGAGTCAGAGTAAGAGATATTATACTTTATATTTTTACTCTCTGAATAATTATACTGATTTAGTTCTTCTTTCAATATAGAAAATAAATTAACAGTTAAATGAGCTTATAATAATCTCTTCTACTCTGTTAACAGTGTGAGTAAATCACTCATCTAAATTAACAAGACTGAAATATAATAGAAAAAAGTAGAATGTGAAGAATATAAGATTAAGACTTAAGTGATTAAAATCTTTAGATCTCTTATGAGAAAATGAGAGTCTCAGAGAAAATAATTAAAATGTATTATTATATTCACTTAGATCTTTATTATATTAATAAATGAGCAGATCTTTCAGATATATGATAGATATTATAGAGATCTCTCTTTAATCAATTAATGAACTCATTCAATCTTGACACAAGTGTATACAAAGAATTTAATGAAAAAGAATGTATTTTTGTGTAAAATGTGTTGACTGGGTCATAATCTGTGGGATGGTTGATCTTCTATTAGGAGGAAAGCTAGCTACATTATATTACATATGAGATCATGTGCAGGCGGAGCGATCACTAGGGCAACACCACCAAGGCGGCCGCCGCTACACTACAACTACCAACAAAATCATCAACGTCCGCGATACTCTTCGGTCAACAGCTAAACCAGCCATTCATTTAATTCTCACACTTTACATTAATTTGCACTCACTAATACCTCTGCTGCACTCTATCCCCATGAAAGCAAAGAAGTAAAAGCAAAAGAATATAACAGCAAAGCAAAGCCGATTATCACTGCCGTAACCTCGCCAGCTAACGCTCCGAAAATAAACAAATCAATACCAAAAAGAAAATGCCACCGCCCTACCACCAACGTCAACAATCCTTCTATAATAACCACAATAATAATAATAATAATAACTACCAATCCCACTCCCGCCCCTCCTCCGCCACCGCCATGGCCGGATATACCGCCAACCCTTCATCAACCTCAACCTCAACCTCGCACCCCTTCACACAACAACAAACGTCTATGTCCCCAGCCAAAACGCGCCAATACGCCCATCTACACTCCCAACTCGCGCAGCTCAACGCACACCTGGCCGACATGGAGAATCTCATGCGCATGACGGCGATGCAGGCGGGCGATATCCGGTTTCTGGGCGGGTATGTGGGAGGATTGTTCATGGGGGCTGCTAAGGTTTTGGGGGAGGAGGGGGTTGCGAAGGCGGGTGCTACGGGTGCTGCGGGTGGGGATGGGAGTGGAGGTGGGAGGGAAGGGGATGATTAGGGACGGAGGTGGTTGAAGGATTGGGGGTTGATGTCCCGGAAGGAAGGATACATGATATTTCTTTTATGGTTCTCTGATACCGTGGGAGGTGGAGTGTTAGGAGGGTGGGGGATGTTGTTCCTATATCTATCTAAGGTGGTATGCGAGAGTCTACGCTCAATTGGTCCAGCTCCAGCAATGAGTCGATCTCGTCTCATCTGTCGCTGGGATATGCCTACAAGGGGGGGGGAAAAAGAGAGAAATTGGAACAACCGGACAATCCACCACGACGAGTCGCTCACTCCTCGAACTGCGAACCCGTTAGTTACCAACGACAAATGCTCCTCCGAGAATAATGGCCGGCTCGTCAATGTTGTGATGTTCGTAACTAGGACAATCGATTAAGCGTGTCAGCTATTATGCCTTGCGGAAAAGAAAAGAAGGGAGCAGAGCTATTTTTTCGAAATTTTCGACCTTTCCCAGTTCGAATCAACCCTTACTAGAGACGTATTTTAGACATACCTCAATGTTCCCACACCTCCAGCCTCCAGAATGAACGCCGTTTCTGTAAGCGGCTTTCCAATCCAGCGCATCGCAAACGCTCGCAAAATGTGTCCGTGCGCCACAATGAGAACATCACCGTTCGCAGGCTCGTGTGCTGACTTGGTCATAGCTTTGCTGTGATATTTCGATCTGATCTCGGCGATGAGCGCATCAAGGCGCCTGATGACATCATCTGGTGATCTGTTTTTATATTTGTTTTAACGACAAGAACAGGAGAGAGTGGAAACTTTCAGTGGCCCCGCCATTCGATAGACGTACTCTCCACCAGAACATCCGTCGCGCCAAATATCCCACGAACCCTCTCCGTTCTTAGCACGCAGCTCTCGGATTTCCGCACTTTTCATCCCTTCATAATCGCCATAATCCCATTCGCGAATAGCGTCAGTGATTTCCACGCGTGCTTCCGTACGCGAGGGTGTTTTCTGTCTTTCTTGTAACCAGGGAAGCGGTTCTTTGCAACCAATCTCGAGCAGCTCGAGAGTCCTCCGCGCTCTGTGACGCGGGGAGACATATCTTGAAAGGACAACACAATCGCATGAGTGGGGCCCGTAGGTTAAGTGGTTTTGCGATTCTAATTCGGGGGAAAATTGGGGAGGAAATATAGGCATAAAAAATGTGCCCAAGCTTAGCTTACATATGTGCCAAATTTTTTGGGACTATCAATCTATCATGTCCTACGAGCGCGTTGCCGGTAATTTTCACCCGTTTCTCTCCGTCCTCGGTCAACGGCAGGTCTGTAGTGCCTGTATGCTTTCCATTTATAGACCATTCTGTCTCGCCGTGGCGGACGATGAAGCAGCGCGGGGTGGAGGGCATTCTTTTGGAGTGGATGTAAGGTGCGGGCGGTGTGTGTATATGTGTAGCCGTATAATGATCGAATGGCAAAAAGAAACGAAGTTAAACAGATATAATAAAGTTGGTGGGTTAATCAGACGGTTCTCCTGTCTACAACGTGTCTTACAGAGTATACAATCGTTCCTTTCTTTCTTTTATATGTCAGGACCGTGGCACAATATCGTCACGGCGGGGCCTGTCTTCTCCATAATAAATTCCCTGTTCTAGGTTCAGCTTATTCAGGGTGCAGCAGGGAGCCAGCCTGCGCCGTTCACGAATGATTGGATGAGAAGGGAAGGTAGACACAGCGAATACTCGTATAGCTTTTTGTATCATGGATATTTATTCACTTTGTAAGCAGCTCGCTTCAGACGAGAATATCGAATAGTCTACAGAGATAAGAACGAGTCTCTCTTTGCCTCTGGACTCGTGGATAAAACCAATCTGTCCAAATTGGGAAAAATGAATTAGGGCTTCAAATGGATGCAAACAATGCAAACAATGGAGCCAGTTTTCTTCAAAACATCTCATCAGAGCTTCAAAAACTACTCCACAAAGATACTCAATTGTATATTATTTGAGTAGCCCAACCCTTGCTCCGTGGGAAATCCTCTCACAGTTGTCAATCGCAAATGTCGTCGGCAGTTTTCTCCCCCAAAGCACGACGGATTATCCTCACAGCCGGCGTCACAATATGCACAATTACGGGCTCGTTATACGGAGCAAGCTTGAGAATAGATCGGGATGCAAAGAAGGTACGTGTCTTTATATCTTCCTCCCGCCCATGGATGTTAGGTGTACAGCATCCCTAACATTACGCTCCAATTTTCTAGGAAGCTGAGAAACAACGATCCGCCACTCCGGCGGAGAAAATTCAAGCCCTCGAAGCAACCAGGGAGGAACTCGTTAAACGTCGAGCTTCGCTGGAGAAGCAGATAGGAGACCTGCGGGCGAGACAGGAGAGCAGGCGCAGGAATGAGAGCGTTGGCAGCAGTGGGCGGGAGCGGTGAAATAGAGCATCGGATAATCTGAACTGAAGATTATTAAGCCCTTTTGGCCAGCCAGTTGCGCACGGAGAGCGCCTGGGGGGTGCTTTAAATGGATGTGCACAATAAGGACAACCGGCGGGAGATAGTGATGAAAAATCTCCTATTTACATTCGCCCTCGCATTCGAACTCGTCCAGGGTGCGGACAGGATTTTTTAAGTCCGTGTGGTGTGTGGTTTCCGATGCGCGTGAAAGACCGTGCTCATATCTCACTATTTGAGCAGAGTTAGGTCGCCTAACGATCCGCAATCGCAAATGAACGCGCAAACTTACACGGGGGACTGCGCAAGGACAGCCTTAAACAAGACTTTGATTGCTGGGACTACCTACCGACATGCTTCCGCATGTGACTTACGCCACCCTTGGGGTCTCACTTCCTCCTTTCGCCCTTCGACCTCAACCGCTATTTGTTGACGCTCGTCGAGATTCTACGGGCTCAAATAACATTCGTTTGTTACGTCTTCCAGAATGGAATGATATTTTTGTCGCTACATCGGATGATACACACTACTCGCGGATAAGTGTTTCATTTTATGGGCGGGGGTTAGTGACGGCCATACGTCAGAGAGAAAGAAATATGCCCGAGCTGTGCTCCCTGTTACTGCGGATCAATGGTCGAGATTATATATATGCCATGGGATGGGATCTCTGAATTTTGGATGTCCCTAACTAAAACCACACTTAGAAAGGGAGAGCAAAAGGGAAGGTGGTTGTTGCGTTTAGTCCTTTCAAGCTGCTTGGGAGCTACGGATGAAAATGAACGGATTGGAAGAGCTCCGCTTCTGTTAGCCTGGGAAATGAGCGAGATTGCAAGAATAGCTTCGGATGAGTCCTACGCAACTACATACAATGAATACAAACGCGTTTTGAATACATAGTTTACTTTAAATGTATTTGTAGTGTAAAAGGGTTCTAAGGTCTTGCATTGTTTAAAATCCCTTTGAAGATGCTTTCTAACTAGATAACAGGTTTTCTGAACAAGGGCCTTGACAAGAAGCTGTTGGGTTGAGTACAATGCAAGGAGGAACTCCTCTCTGATCTGGCCGCGCTGGACCTCAATATATTGTCAATCCTGTTATCGCCGACACATGTCGGATTTTAGGGCTCCTTTAGCTTAGCTGCTCATGAATGCATTTTCTTCAAGTATTTGGCCATGGCCCATCCTATTTAGAATTAACATCATTGCCTTGCAATATTCTCAACAAGCACACTACAAAACAACTTTCTCTCTTCGAACCCAGCCGTATCTTCTATACATCCAAAGCACAATGCTTTCCCACTTTACTCTCCGGCACATACCAGCCCTCCTCGTCGCGTCAGCCACCACCTTCGGCGGACTCCTACCATTCTTCAATGCCGAGTACGCGATCAAGGAATTCGGTCTTCCACAGCGCATTGCTGCCTCCAAACAAGCCCAATCGGTGATGGTCACACAGTCAGCGCGCACCACTGCCATTGGAATTACGCTATTGACCTTCTACTCCCAAGGCAAGCTCGCTGAATTCGATACCATCCTCGTAATCCTTGCGTACCTGGGTTTGGTGGATGGCTACGTGTGCTGGCGTGAAGGGATGCCTGGAAAGGCGGCTTTCCGTGTAGCTATGGGCTTTTTAATCGCCGGCTGGGGCTGGTGCGGGATGACTGCGGGACAGTGATAGGTGCTTTTAACGGAGGATCTGTTATGGGCTTCCTCAATGTGCTGCAAGCTCGGGTGCATGGTATGATTGACGAGGATAATGATGTAGCGCAAATCCATGTGCATGTGTGGGGAGCAAGAGAATTGTCATAGGAGGTTTTGCGAATGCTAGCAAACATTTTATATAGGAGCTATTACGTTCATTTTTGTATACACTCTGTAATTATTGCTTGTTGGCTCAGGTAACTATCCGTTACCTCAGGGTTTTGATGTAGATTTCATCATTTCATCGCCGTTGTTACTAGGGCTCGAATATCAGTAGCTGTTTGCTAGCTTAAGGAGGGCTACAATGCAGCGGTGTTCCGTCGAAAATTCTCAGACAAATGTTGATAGGAACAAGAGGACTGGAAACGAGGTAACTGTACTGAATATATTTTAGGTGCTGCACAGAGAAGAGAGGAATAAAACGATGATAAAGATAAAAAAGAGGGTATCTCAGAATGCTCAAAAATAGTTCCTCCCCTGGAGTTATTGCTATCTAAGTCCGTTAGCTATCGAATCTATGCTTATCCTGGGTATATATTTGTACTTTACGTAAAATTAGTATAATGGGAGAGCAATCCAAGGAGGATCGAGCAAAAGGAATGAAGAAATATAGTATGAAAACCATGTGTAATAGAAGCAAGGCGCCAACATGACCATCTTCTCACAAAGACCGTTCACCCATATAATCCAAACTCCACACAATGATAACGCAACCAAAAGAAATGTAAAATGCCGAAGACCATCTATAGCGGCTTAATTAAAACCCAAAAGAAGCCAAATCCCAAAATGAACGAATCAAAGAAATATAACCTGTAAAAATCAATCCTCCAGAACTCCCCTTGCCAACACCGCCAGACTGGCTTCATACCTGCCAGGGCTATGATCACCCAACATCCCAGACCCGAATCTGACCTCGCGGAACCGCGATTCTACATCCCGGATGAATTTAAGCTGCACGCGCGTTGCAGGTCGACCTAGACGCGGTGATCCATCCGCACTACCGAAGGCGTCCAGTGTAAAGGCATCACGCTGCAAAACACGCATCGTCTCCACGACAAACACCTCGCCGGGTGGGAGTAATTTGGGCGCCACTAAGGTTTCGCGTAGCGATTTCAGTGTAGCCCACGCCCAGGAATCCTCACCGACCCTGTCACCGGCGTGAACGAGGAGTGGGGGCCGGTCTACGTAGAATTTGTTTACGAGTCTGGCGGTAATGCTTTCCCAGACGCGGGAGCGGACATGGGCCTTGGCGTCGGACATGTCGCTTTTGAACGCCATGGAAACGGCGTGAAAGTCGAGGAGGACTCCGAGAGATAAAGTAGGGACGACGTCTTGGCCATTGACGACGGTTGTGATCAGGCCTCTTGTAGCGAGTCGGAGGGAGGGGCACATCACGGCCGGTGGGCCAAAGGCGTAGACATGTATTGGGCGTCCGGCAGGGAGGAAGAGCTGACCACGTTGTTGCGCGTTGTACTGGGCTTGAGAAGACGGAAGCAAGGCGATCCCAGATGAAGGTTTGGATGCCGTTACGAACGAAGGACCTGATTTATCTGTATCCTTGGGTCTCGAAATCATGGTTGCGAGAAGCGAAGCGACACCTCCACCCAACGAGTGGCCACAGAAAATGACGCCGTACTCTGGAAACTCCTCCAGGGCAGCTCTGATTGTCGCCATGACACGCCCGCCACCTCCTTCAAGGAGCCGCCTCGCTGACGCATGCATCCCTTTGTGGACCTGCCAGGTCCTTCCTAGCCAGTACAGATCGTCATAATCGCATGTCATGTCCGTTAAGATATCTTCAAATCCCCACGTGCCTCTAAGCGTCAAAACAACAGCTTTGGAAGCGTGGTCCAAGGACAGATAGTGGACTAAAGGGAATCCTTCAGCTGTTTCTCCGGCTGCATTTGACCCGCCTGCAGGATCGACAAATGATGAAAGAAGTATAGTTGACGCTGGGAGCCCAGTATGTTTAGAAAACGAACAGTGCTCGTGATGATCGTCACTAATAAATTCGTCTTTTTGCCATGTCTGTTTGTTCCCAATACCCATCACTCGGAGGAAGTTGGAGCCGTACGATGCCGACGAGAAACGGGAAAATCTCTGTATGTTTTTCACAATATGGTCATCAGGAAATACTCCTGGAACCCGTCCATCGCGCTGGAGGGCCAGGATCGTAGCCTGATCCTCGTACACGCTCTTTGCAGGTCGTGTGGCAAGTACCAAGGAAGTTTCAGATCCTGCATCGGCAATAGAGTATGTGCTAGGTGCCAGTGATTTGATAGACCCTTTGCGATGAGGGGTCAGAGGCCGTGGGTTCTCGTCATCGTTAACGAGGATGGCTATATCTTTCTCGGACAGTGTCCTGGAGAGCGCGCTGCTGCTACGAACATGATTCCTGGCCTGGGTAGGAGAGCTGGGACGGGATTGGATACGATGAAGGGAGTATGCGTCGGTTTGGGCAGTATATGAGTCGACCGTTTTCCCTTGAAGGGAGACATAACTTGATCTCGAAGGCGATCTCATTCGAGGACCGTTGGGATGCGGATTTATTAAATTACCGAAACTTCGTCTGTGATTTAAAGACTCGTGCTTTGATGGTACCCGGGGCAAAGCTTTTTCGGTAAAATGTAATCTCTTTGCCTTTGGCGAAGTAGACTGTGCAGCTTCGGTAATATTTGATTTACCAGCTGGATTCTTCAGCAATGGATTTCTTGAAGCGTTGTGAGGGGCGATATTTTCGTCGTCAGATTTGTTGTCCTCTTTGTCCTGTGAGGAGGATAGGGCTGTGTCGGTTAAACCTGTAAAAATCTTCTTCAAAGGTGGCAGCCTATGGCTCGCTTTATCTTCCGTGTTGGATATGACCTTCTGCGTAAATTTGGAAAGGGACCTCTTTCCAAGGGTACCTTGCTGCAATCCAGAATCAATCATCGATGAGGACAAATTTGGACAATATGGGGACGATAGGCAATTGGTATTTTCCACACAGGAATCTGGCATGGGCATCGTATTGTTAAAAGACGGGTCCGAGGCTGTCGGGACATCGCCACGCTTTTTCGGTTTTCGCTTGTCTGAAGAATGAGGCCCGGAGACTGAGCTGCGATCGACAGTAGTATATAATGCACCACTGAGCTCCTTGCGTAGCTCTGCGCTTTCAGAATGGTTTGAGGAGGTTCGAAATACAACCGTATGTTTGGGTAGATGGCTGACAAAACCCCTCGTAGTATCCCCTGAATCAACATCCTGAAGGTGGTGAAATCTTTCCGCTATCATTGCAGCTCCGGGTGGGGGAGACAGATCCACAACGTCGTCGTCATAAAAGTCCACAGTTATAGTTCTAGATGTGACGGTATCTGTATTTATTGAAGCCCTGGTGCCTTCTGGTAACTGGTCCATGATATATACTCGGATCTCTTCATCAGAAAGCTCATGCTGGTGATCAGCGGGGAGAGAAACATGCGGCAGAAGAGTACCCAGAGTATTGCGTCTAGCAGTTTCGTGTCCCACTGATCTAAAGACATCAGCGCGGTCACTCTCATCAGGCAATATAAAAGATGATGCCCGAGTAGATGCACGCGTGGGTCCGGTATCAATGTTCTCGGGATACCCGGTCTGTTGGGTTCCTACAACATCCGCTCTCAGCCCATTGTCGAGGATTACCACATCCCAAACGGTCTCTTCCTTGCCACTTTCCCGCATTTCTCTCTCTGTTGCTCTTCGACCCCACCGCTGTAGCAAAGCAAAACCCGTGGAACCCACCAACAGATCAGCTACGCCGGCTTTCTGCCCGCCATACTTGCTTTCTTTGCTGCGAAATTCTCTGATAATAAGGGTGATTATCGCCGCGATGGCACGGGAAGATTCGGATGATCCAAGAATAGCATCCAGTGTGGATAGGAGGTTTTGCGAGAAGTCAGAGAAAGAGTTTAGTGTCATCGAAGAAAGGTGAAAGCCGGCGGAGGCAAAAAACGAGGCGGAGGTTATACTCGAGTGTAATGTTGCCAACTACAAAATATGTTAGCACCAGTCAGTATTGTACGGAGCTAGATTTCTTTAATGAATAAAATTAAAGCCAGCCAAACGAAAAAAAAAAAAAAAGGCCGTAAATGATACACATACACTGCGCTCCAACAACGATTCGGCCTGCACCCTTCCATACTCGGTACTTTGTAAGGCCACATCCTTCCCGGCTCTTACCAAAATACTCTCGACAACAGCTCTGCTCAGTTCTAAGCCCGTGAGAGTCGTAGCCCTCGCACTATCGAGAGCAAAGCCGCCTAGGAAAGTGCCGATACGGAGAGATAAGGACGTCGAATGAGTGAACAGCGACACAAGGGAGGCCACTGGTCGCGGGAGAAGAGTTCTGCTGGATTGTGAGGGGATATTCTCCCCAACTGCCCAGTCATCGTCCTCCCTATCACCAGAATCAACTCCGGGCATAGCGGAGTCTGATGTGTATGTAGTTCGTGTTCCGGTCCAAAGCGCTGGGTTTCCTGCGACGAGGGTCCATTGATCTAACAGCAGACGGTTGGTCTAACGGAATCAGATTGATAAGCTATATGCGACATGTGACCCAGCCCACAATCAGTACCCAGCAATGTCCACGGGTCTGTCTGCCTGTATCATGACGGCGATTGTGCAGTTGACCTGATATCGATGGTGGTGATGGGATGTTGAGCGTCTCTTTCGCCGTTGGAGTTGACATGTGATCTTGTTGAGCCCCATCTTGCCACAACCGGACATCCGGGTCTTGGCATCGCCTCCATCAGTCAGCCACAGCGTGGAGACGGTTTGATATTCTGAGATTCTGATAATGCCGATGCGCAACTGATATTACTCAACGCGAGACGGATGATCTTGGTCATGCTCGTGCGTGCGCATGGGATGGGTTGCACCATCTCCAAGCCAAGGGATCTGTGACACCAATTTCCAAGTTTCGAGCCAGGAGAAAGTCCAAGCTCCCGGTTTGCTGAAGGATGCAGAACCAGATCTTCCCCGGATAAATGGTTAGTTATATGCCGGCGACTTTTCCACGCGACCGTAATGAAGCCGATGATTCGCGAAAACAAAGACTCACAGATGCTGGGGTGGGCAAACGCGCGGATGTTCCCAAAAAAAAAAACGGAGTTGAAATCCTCGCTTCGTTTGCACGAAACACGCAGTCAACACAGTCGTACCTCGTGCTGGCAGCCATGCATGCACTCGTCTGTTAAACCGTGGGCGTGATCTCTCGTCGCTCCGCCTGCTGGTGGGACTTCTGCCCAGGAAATCCACCTTCATTTCGTTATTCGTCTTGTTAGTTGGATTTAGGTCGTCCGGTGCATTTCCGCCAAGCCGCGAGCCGCACAAGTGGATTGTTTACCCCTGGTCCGTCCACGCTATCTGCGGGAACCCCGGTTTGTTTTGGAAAAGGATATTGCGACGCTGACGCCAACTTCGCCAAGTGGCTGTCGATGAACTGGATGATTCCGAAGTGGCGGCGTTAACTATGATGATGAGTTCTGATTATTATTTATTAAGAACATTTCTTCCAAGAGAGGGTTTGAACTGGGCCGCTGATTTCATTGGCATGCAAAAGTTATCAGCGCCCATTCTCGGCTATAAAAAATTGCCTCCCTGCAGAAAGTTACTGATCGACTGGACTTTTACTGTTGAACAACGGAATAACCTTGCTCTGGAGGCCGCGAGTCCCAGGATGCCCATGCCCAACCAGTCCAAACAGGGTCCTCCTTAGTTACTCTGTGCCCCTCCGTTTTCTGCAACACACCTTGAGCTATCGTCTGGATAGCAAGAAACAACGATGAATTTCTCGGTTACCAATGAATTCTTTTTAGTGTCACAGATTGCGTTGCTCGTCCCGGAGAGCGCTTCACTTCTCTGTGCCATACACTCCTGGAGGAGGTGGGATATACTCATTACTCATCCTGATACTTCATCCAGCTCCATCGTCAGTGGTGGGTAAAGCGGCAATTAGTGTCGTGGGAGCGGCCAACTATTGATTTGTTCCCGAGCGCATCCTGGTCTCCCTAAAGTGCACTTTGGCCTTCAGCAACAGTGCCAGCGCAGCAAGTGATCACGCTGATATTTTGGGGAGACTTGACTTAACTTTACAACTCAGGACCCAGCTTTTCCATGGTTGAAACCTGCTTCTAGCAACACTCTAGAACTAGCTAAAGGCTGATTTTCCCCTCCCTACCCATGGTTGTGTGGGCGCAGCGGCACGCCACCCCGGCTTGCCAGGCATATCTCCACAGCACGACTGCGCTACAGAAGAGTCCAACCGATCATCCTTCTTTCCTCTGCACGAAAGCTGGTTGCATCGATCTGGTGCGACGCATCTCTGCACGCCGATGGCCGGATCTATAGAAAGTGAGGTAACATAACTACTTTGATTTTTCCGTTCGATTTCGATGCTAAGTAAGGGCAGATGGATCCCTGATGAATCCCAGTTGTCATGCATTACCAGCTCCATATCGATGATAGGATACAACGTGCCCGAAAGACGGATGAACGAATGGCGCAAGGAATTTTTCCGATCGTAAAAATACCCTTTGGTCTCGCCAAGCTCGTAAGCATACGACCTTGGCGGCTTAAGCTATTTTACCCATGCCTGGGTAAATGGAGATATGCCATTGAACACACCTGGTGGAGCCAGTGTGAAATGCCCCCAGCCAAGCCCATCGCCGCTTGACGGATTCCTGTGAAATCTCAGGTAGCCGCAGAAAATAATAATTCTTCCCCTCGATTATCCATGCGATGCTACTGGGGGCGACATATTTATTTAGCTAGTAGAGTGCCCCATGGAACAGGCTGGGGGGGATGTACCCTGTTAATGGCCAACAATCCCCTGCGAAGTTGCTTCTTGCTTCCGGGGTATCACTTTATCCATCCCCCCCACTCCCAATAGTCTTTCCATCAATCCCCGCGTGGTCGCGCTGGACCGGAGTTGGTAGAGAGAGAGTGCCCATTATTGATCGGCGACCTGACCACCTCGAGCCCCTGCGCTCCCGCTCCATAACTCGAAAACGTGATTGACTCCTCATTTTCCCTAAAATGTGATCCTTCTTGACCACTCCTCCTTTTCCTTTCCTTCTCCTGTTCCCCATATCCTTTCTTATCGACAGGATGGCGTGCCGTATTTTTGGGCGTTGTTGTCCTCCTCCCAATGAACCTCTGACGAGTGTAACGGGCGCACGGGACGCAAACAAGCAATCGCGAGTAACGAAGTTACCAGGAGCATGGAGTGGTCAAGAACGATTATCCTTTGATATGATCGTTGGTGGCTGCACTTGTCCTGTAAGTACCAACCGCGAATACCTTCATCTTAGGATATGGAGCGCATATACCGATGTACACCGTTTTGCCCACTTTTAATTCTAGATGTATACACCGAACTTGTTTCTCAACTACGTTGTCTTTGGGATAACGTAAATAGAAATATAAATGTTGTTTATAAACACACTAGAACTTATTGCTGACAATTACCTTTATAGCCATGCACCCTTCGGGATTTCATGAACTACTTAAAATATGTTGAACGGAACGCGGAGAACTTGCAATTTTTCCTATGGTATCGCGACTATTCTCGACGCTTTGCCTTGATTGCCGACAACCAAAGACAGCTCTCCCCAGAGTGGATTGGAAAGGAAAAGCGACCGGGAGACGTTTCAGGCCAACCCACCCCAACGATACCGCTGTCCCCAGCTGTCACTATTGTCACTGAAGAACAGTCCGAATTTACGCATCTTCCCGCATCTATCCATACCGCACCTTTCAGCACACCCCCACGAAGCCCTGCTCATCCAGATGACGACTTGAGCACCCCATCAAGAACGGGGAAGGTTGACGGCACCTCAAGTCCACGTACACAGAAGAGCGAACAGGAGAACTCGCCTGGCCAGGTGGTTGAAAACGCGGATTCAATAAACGCAAGGCCAGCTGCCGTCGCAAGAACTGAAGCTTTGTCCGAAACCAAATGTAACGATTCCCACGTAGGCTCGGGCGATAAGAAAAGAAAGACAAAGAGAGAACAACCCGATCATCCTCAAAAAACAAATTCATCGCAGCCCTATCGAAATGAACTCACTAGAATTTATGCGACATACATTGCGGATGGCGCGAGCCGGCAGTTGAACCTGACGTCGCAAGAACGAGATAATCTCAACCGTGCCCTGGCCTGCACAACGCATCCATCAGCCTTCAAGCAAGTGGCAGCGCAAGTGGAATGGACTCTCCGCCAGCAATCGCATCCCAATTTTATCCGCTGGACCATGAATAATTGCAACCGCTCTCGGATTATCGCGGCTCGCATAGTCAGTTGCTCGGCAATGATTTTTGGCCTGATAGCTGGCATCATTCCAATATTCAGTTCCGCTACGCGGGCCTGGAGGATTATTTCGGTGTTAATTCTCTTGCCTGGCCTGGTTATTTTTCTTACGTCCTGGGACGGTGGATGCATCGTAAGTCTTCTGTTTCTTTTTGCTTCTCGCTTCAAGAAATCAACACAAAAGGATGGACTGGAGGATTGTGATCCTATCGCGACCGTCAGACAAAAAGGGGGTCAAAACATAATATCAAAGCTTACCAGTTATCGCAGCTCTTCCTCTTCCTTAACCGCCGCCATCTGCACCCCTGGGAACTCTTCTCCGACGAAGATGAGCACGTGCGACAAAAGCTAGGAATGCAATCTAAGATCTTCTCCAGTATAGGGGAAAGCAACTCCTACGAAGATGAGCCATGGATACCCAGTTATGAGAGACGCAAATTCCTCCAAAAAATCTTCGATCCAGATACTAGGATTCAAGACCCCGCCCTCCGCCGCATGCACCTCTTTATCCTCCTTCGTACCCTCACCGTCGCTGCCATCGTAACCGCCGCCCTCCTGGTTATATTCCTCGCCATACCCAACTGCAATTATTTCTGAAACAAATCACTGTTCCCATATACTATCACATCACATATTTGGATTTCATGGAAAAGGAAGAGCGGCGTTTCTTTTGGGTAAATGGGATAATCCTCGATGGGGGCCTTGGGCAATGATATCAATATTCTATCATCACTATTCTTTTCTTTTGGGCTTTTTATATCGGTCGGCCGGAATTTTCTTCTTTCTTCTTACTTCGATTACCATCGTGACGGAACTGGAAAGGAAAGGAGCCGTTTCCTCCCTTTCCCGGAACCTTTTTAACCATGTCATTCCTACGAGACCATCGAACCTGACGACGCGGTCTTAACGACGAAAGCAGCAAGAGGTGGCAGAGAGCAATATGGGCCCCCTAGTTCTCGCCGGACATTCTTGATATTCGGTTCCCTGAACGGTGTGGATCCTGATATCTCCTGTCATGTTTTCCTACATGTTTTAAATAATCTTCTTACCTCTCCCTCTTGAGGCACATTTTCACGTCTATATGCTTTTGTTGGATACCCTGAATTTCCCTTATATCGACCCCTGCGAACTTTGAATGAAAGTTGAGACTCTGTCTGAGATATCACCCATTTCTTTTGTTTTTGCACTGTCCCTTTCTTACCCACGGCAAGTTTCTTTTCATGTCTGTACATCTTTTTCTTCGCTTTATCCTGGAAGCGTAAATTTAATTGTGATATATTACGTAGCAAAAATTAATTACCGTATAAATGGCCGAGGATGCTAGATGCGTGAGAAACTCATTGAGCTCATATAACTCTCCACTCTGCTTGCGCTTCAAACTAGTTAACCACAGCACTCAGTTACTGCTGCAACAAGTAGATACATGATCTAGCCTCTTTGTATCCAAATTTTCTTTTCCAAGCTGCAAAGCTTGTAAGGAAGACGCACATTGCTCCTGAGTAGCGACCGAGGCTCATAAAACTGCCAGGAATTGGTCTTACGCGGAAGCGAATGCTGCGGTTGCTTCCCTTTCCTGCAGACTAATAGTATCACCAGTATCGTTTCCGGCCGGAGGGTGTTGGTTTTGAAAATCTTCCGGCTGAGGTCGGGAGGTGTCTTCTGGTCTCTCTCTCTCCGGGAGGCATTTTCTGCTGTTGTGTCTAGTGTGATTTCCCTGTGAACATCGGAGCGGACCCTCGGTCTCAGGTCCAGCTTTAGTTTAAATGATGAGTCCTTTGGCAGAACGCTCTCGCATGAAGTGTTTATCTAAAAGCGTCTGCCAACGGCGGAGAGGTGCTAGTTCTAGTTCCTTCAGCACAGCTGGAACAGCATAGAGCGATAATGCCGCTACTCCTACCACGACATAAACAATCAAGACTGCGTAGGAAGAAGTTTCACCTGCAGTAGGATCCAAGTTTGCCGTAGCCACACAACCCAGGTATATCCCGAGGGCAGTGAGAAAAGCTCCGACGGAGTAGTTTAGGAGAAGAGCAGGAGCTTGAATCATACAAGCTGAGTTGAGGGAGGCTGATGCCCAACGATTTCGGTCACGGAATTCAATAACCAACTTTTCCGCGTGCTGCCTAGGGGTCTCCTGTGTATCTCCCCCAGTCGTCGTCGCGGCTTGTGCCTCATCTCCCGGAATAAATTCAAGAAGCTTAATTGCAGCTTCCACTGTACGGCGTGCATCTGCTCCACTTGGCTTGCTGAGCCAATCTTTCACGTTTTCCGTTTTGTATAGACTGCTCAGTCTGCGCTGGAGAAGACAGGAGTAGAATACAGATAGAAGCGCAGTTACGAGGCTGATGACGAAGGCAGCTCGAGAAGTCCAGTGCACTGAGCTAAGATTTTGCAGCGAAAGAGCACTTGTGGCGACTTGAGCGATGATAGCGGACTTCACCTCACGCGTAATGTTTAGTATTCGTTCCGGTACCATGTCATAAATAATACCACAGTTCATGTACAGTACTCACCGCCACTGCAAGCATGGAACAATCGTCGGATAAATATTTCCTAAGCACCATAGGCTCTTCGCCTGTAGATAGAAGCACATGCTCCTCGATACGCTGGATCACGTCGTAGGCATCCGGGAAGATGAACACCAGCGTTATTGCATGGAACAGACCATAGGCTTTTGTTAGATTTGCGAAGGTGTCTCGGAAGCTGCGAAAAGTGATAACTTCATAGATCTCGTAGAGTGGCTCAACAGCGTGGACAACAGCGCGGACAACAGTGAAGGCAGCACTGACAATTGAAATTAGATACATTTCCGCGTGGCTCTGATGAAGCTGTACAATGTCAGCTTGCGAGGGGGTAATAGAGGCAAAACTTATGGTGATTGGGATAAGGATTCTGATCGATGAGCACCACACAGGTCAAGTCAACGATGCAGCCATCAATAATGTTGCCCCTCATTAGCCAAGTGTCTGGCGATATATTCAGTCTCGCTCAGCCAGTGAGGAGTCGTGCAAGCTTGCCAGAGAGTAGAGGCTGGGTCTAAGGCAGACTAGCACCTCCTGCTGCATATAACATCTATTTCAAGAAATCAAGGTTGAGCTCTATGTGATTCAAAGGTGGCTGGGTCAGTGTAAGCTTCTGCAGCATACATTGACTTAGTTATAAAAGAAAAGTTATATAGAACTAGTGTGATCACACTAGTGTACGTGAGCTGCTAAAAGCTGTAGTGTTGTGAGGCCCGAAACCTGACAGGGCCTGCAGAGCTAGGCATAGCGGAACAGCAGGCTGAGGGGTGCAAGGTTATATATATATATGGGGTCATCAGAGCTCCATCAGAGAGCTCTATGGTACGAGGATAGGGGGCTGACTCGGCTCCCCTGAACCTCACTATATAGTTCCGCTGGACCCCTAACTTCAAAGAGGGCCAGTGAACAGTGAACAGCTTTATTATTCCAATCCATATCCTACATTATTTGCTATCTTTTCTATATCTTCATATCCTCACATTGTTTCATAGCCCTGAAGAGCCTCAGTCCTTACAGTCTGAAGATAAATGCAGAGGCTTGTGCTCAATGCGGACTCCAGAATACTCGTTCTGCATCCCATATTGACTTCACACGCTTCAATTCGGTAACTCTGCCGTTAGGATACAGCTCTTCCAGATCTATCCCCGAATACTGGTTATTGGCCAATGTCCTCGGGGGCCCTATGTCATTCCTTCTGGCGATCTCCAAGAACTCGTCACAAAACTGATGCATAGACTTATTTGTTTCCCAACTATGGGTCCACCAGATCGTATTAGCAAATATGCCACGGTCCCGGACCCCAAGAAACTTGAACTATCCTACTTCGCTTCGCCCTAGCTCAACAGCCTTGTTTGTGCTGAACCCGCCCCAGACAGCTATGGTTCGCTTCGCATCCTGGTTTTGCTCCCCGACCCGAGCCCAGCTCTCGAAACTCTCTTTGATAGATTCCACGTTCACAAAGCTCACGTAGCAGGAGGAAATACGCTTGTATCCCCCATGGACATCCATAAAGTCAAGCCCATTGTTAGCGGTGGCCATCGGAACGAAGAGAGTTTCTACCTTGTTGGCCCCGCCGACGAGCCCCGGCCCAAAGAGTAAGGCGGCAGCTTGCTCGCCCTCATGAGCAGGCCCATAATATGACGCTGAGAGCATGATCGTAGGCGAATCCGGGACGGGAGCATTGGGAGGGGTCCTGAAGAAGACCATGGAGATAGCTAGAGGAGGTGGTGGATCATTGAATTGCGTGAATGCCTCAGCAGCAGCCGCTATGGCAGTAGATGGGAAAATGGCTCTGCGAGTCCAAATGCAGTCGTTGGTCATGTTCAAACTTTGTAGAGGGAATATTTTCATTGTCACCGATGTAATAACTCCGAGTCCATGACCAGCGCCGCAGAGAGCGTTGAACAGAGCCTTTTCTTCCCCTTCCGATGACTATATAGAGAAGAAAAATAAGCAAAACTTAAGTGGTGATTATTATTTTCACATGCGTCATTCAGATAATATTTCATATGTAGATAGAAATAGAATGAGAAGAGTGAAGTGTGAGATAAGAGTTCAGGCTGGAGCATGCCCTTGTTATTCTGGCCGAAAATTGGACGCTGAATTGGTGGCTTCAAGATATCATGCCCTTGGAATTGGCGACAAGCTCAGCCCAATCATCATATTTAGGATGGTGCGCTGTCGGTTGATCTCTCAACACTTGCCGACAATCATCGGTTCAAAGGAAGCCCAATCATTTGAAAGAAATTTGAAAGAAATCACGCGTAGCAACTTTCGCGGCCTTTTTCAAGAGCTGCGTGGCAGAGTCAAATTGGTTGCGGGCGAAATGCATGGCCATGCTTCCACAATGGTTGAATCACCAAGTATATCAAATGAGGGAGCAGTGTCTAGTAAATAGGCGCCCACGGACTGGGGATGGTTCTGGTCCGCGGTCTGGCGCGATGTTAATTGACCTGTATTCCATGTAAGCAGCTGTGTGTATGTATGTATGATTTATATTTTTGACACAAATATACCTAAGTATTCATTGCCAGATGACAGGATACTTACTCTTAAATGTTATATTAGTCAAGCAATGTCAGAGCTTGATGAAGACCTTGATTGAATAGATTGAGATATTTCCTCCTGCCGCAATGTTACAACAAATATGGAATGCAAATATTAGAGAATACTTAATTTTGAAAGGTCTCACACATGTAGTTTCAAGTATGTGCACTCCTCTAACTTTCAACAGTGAAGAGTATTGTAAACTTCAAGTAGTTATCTCTCATCTACAGTTTCAACCGCCTTTATATCACTCTTGAATAAATACTTAAGGGCGTACAGTTGAATCAGACTCAGCGCGGGACACGTGCTGCGTCATCTCATGTGACCTTGTCCCGAGAATACGCTAGTCATTTTAGGCTAGCTTATGGGCGACATGATTAGGTAAGCCACCATGCCTTCGAGGCAACTACCACCGAACGGGCGTACAGTTGAACGTGGTTTTAAAAAAACTGAACATGGTTTTAAATCTCGGCCGGAAAAACCTTCGGCGTGGTTTTAAATTATAACCATGACACCCCCCCATTAAAACTACATACACTAGTCAGAGCTCACACATCTCCCACACACAATCTCTATACTCTTGATGGTACTCGCGGCACCCACCTACTATATGATTTTTCATATTTCTCAGGCCCTAACCCTTACTACCCCTAATCCTAACCTCTAACCCCTAATCCTAAAATACACACACTAGACATACTCTGCACATAGATCACACATATTACTAATCATTCTCACTCCCTCAACAACACCTGGATTAAAGGTAGATTAGGGGTTAGAGGTTAGGATTAGGGGTAGTAAGGGTTAGGGCCTGAGAAATATGAAAAATCATATAGTAGGTGGGTGCCGCGAGTACCATCAAGAGTATAGAGATTGTGTGTGGGAGATGTGTGAGCTCTGACTAGTGTATGTAGTTTTAATGGGGGGGTGTCATGGTTATAATTTAAAACCACGCCGAAGGTTTTTCCGGCCGAGATTTAAAACCACGTTCAGTTTTTTTAAAACCACGTTCAACTGTAACCCTAATACGTAACTCAGGCATCAACTGGTATGTTGCTGACTAATCAGGCTTAGTCCTATCTATCCTAATATGGACTAGCGCGTCTCGTGCTTAACGCGTGCCGGCGCGGTTGTCGTCTGTCGTGTGTTGCTCTGAACTGCCAGGACTTGATCCTTCTTCAACATCCAGAAACCAACAAAAGCAAACTGAGGCCGCAGGCGGCGGGCTTCAAAACGACATGCCTTCCCTCGCGCCTCTCCCGCAGCGGCGACGGCGAGCTGTAGAGCCAGAATCCGACAGCAACAGCCACGACAGCGATATGGCTTCTCGCATCTCTCGAGATGGCACTCCCTTTTCCCAAGCGTCCAATGGAAGCAAGCGCATTCGCCTTTCAGCACCTGATGATGATGATGAAAACGACGAGAATGACGCGAGCTCTACGTTGGAAGAAGATAGTGATGATAGACCTGCTAGGGCAAACCGAACAACGAAGTCAGGCAACACCCTCCAGCTCCCCGTTATCAAGACCAAACGCGCCTCTCAAACCAAGGGCACCTCCAGCGGCAGACGAACAAACCCCCACGGGAATGAGTCGAATCCGGAACATCGACCTGGATCGATTGTGAGAGTTAAACTTACGGATTTTGTGACATATACCTCTGCAGAGTTCTTTCCTGGACCGAGACTTAATATGGTGATTGGCCCCAATGGAACGGGGAAGAGTACCCTTGTTTGTGCGATTTGCTTGGGACTTGGATGGGGCCCACAGGTAAATAAACATAATTTCTACATATTTATTGAAAATGATGTTCCCCCCTGTCACTTAAAGATACAGGCTTCGGAGGTTGTGATTTGCGCGAAATTATATAACATGCTGACAAAAGCCCGATACTACAGCATCTTGGAAGAGCAAAGGATCCAGCTGAGTTTGTTAAACATGGCTGCGAAGAGGCAATCATTGAAATTGAGCTAGCCAAAGGAAGAGATCATCGCGAGAACCCGGTCATCCGCAGAACCATCGTAAGGAAGGGCAACAAAAGCACTTTTACGATAAATGGGAAGCCATCATCGAAGGCATCTGTCCTTGAACTTGCGAAATCGTTCTCTATTCAAATCGACAACCTATGCCAATTCTTGCCTCAGGACAAGGTAGCTGAGTTCGCTGCGCTTTCGCCAATTGAATTATTACACTCAACCCAGCGAGCAGCAGCTGGCCCTGAGATGCTGGAGTGGCATGAAAATCTAAAGACGCTACGTGCTGAGCAGAAGAAATTGCAAGCTGCTAACGCTGGCGAACGCGAACAATTGGCAAATTTGGAAAGCCGCCAAGAAATGCAAAGGGAAGACGTGGAGAGATTGCTGCAACGGGTACGGATACAGAAGAAGATTGCCTTACTGGAACGCTCGCGGCCAGTGCCAAGGTACCAGGAGGCTGTCAAATCGTTCAGAGAGGCGCAACAGAAGAGACGGGAGCTTCAACAAGAGCATGGCTATTTAGAAAACGATCTGGCCCCTGCTCTCAAGTCAGTTAACGATAAAAAGGAATATTTGAATTCCCTCCAAGCGGTTGCCGCGCAGAAAAGAGATATGGTTACTACACAAGAAGGAGTGGTGGCGGACAGTGCCCTGAAACTTGAGAAGGCACAAGAGAGTATACAAGACTTGGATGCGCAAATTGAGGCTGAGAAAAAGGCTGCGAAAACGCATAGGGAGAATTTTAAAAAGTCGCAGCAGATTATTAACAAACTCACGCGACAAATGGAGGAGGAGCCGGTTGAATATGATGCTGCGGCCTATACCGAGAAAATTGTAAGCTTAGCTCATTTCCTTAGGCGCCACTGTTTCGTTTCTGACACATTAACTGATATTTCTGTAGCGGGAGACCGTGCGTAATATTAGGGATATCGAGGAGGAGATGAGAAATGTCGATGACGCCAAAAATAAAGCTTCTCGGGACCAGGATATTACGACAGAGAAAATTTCGAAAGGAAATGAACGCCTCGAGAGCTTAAACACTGAGAGTGGACGACAAGAGGAGAAACTGAAACATTTGTCTGCAGATACTGCCAAAGCATGGGTATGGATAAAGGCAAATCAACCCAAGTTTCAAAAAAGGGTCTTTGGGCCGCCGCTTGTGGAGTGCTCTGTAAAGGATCCTACATATGTAGATGCCATGGAATCGCTACTCCAAAGAACTGACCTTTTAACCTTCACAGTCCAGACTCTGGCTGACTTCAAAATGCTACAGCAAACATTCTCTAAGGAATTAGGACTTCATGACATTTCTATGAAGGTTTCTTCTGTCACCTTATCCGACCTCCGAACTCCGATAACAGACGAGGAGCTTCGCGCTTTGGGATTCGATTGTTGGGCTAAAGATTTATTAGCCGGACCCGAGCCTGTCGTAGCTATGCTCTGCAGCGAAAACAGATTGAATCAGACGCCTATAGCTCGTCGAGATATCACGGACGAGGAGCATACGAGGATGACAAACAGCCCAATCAGCAATTGGGTGACCGGACGCCAGTCGTACCAAGTCGTCCGCAGACGTGAATACGGGCCAAGCGCCGTTTCGACTCGAGTTCGGCCGCTTCGACATGCCCAGTTTTGGACGAACCGGCCCGCCGATCTCTCTGCCAAAAGCACCATTGTGAATGGGATTAAAGAACTGCAAAGGGAAGCGGATACGCTCCAAGAGGTGATTGATGAACACAAGAATACACTTGAAAATTTGAGAAGACGTCACAGAGATGCACAGGAACAAAAGGTATATTCCCATAGTAGACATAAGACCTTCAAACATCCGCTAACAGTAATCTCTATCCAGAGGAATTTGGAGTCGGAAAAGTCAGCGAAGCAAACCGCTCTAACACTCTATAAAACTTTGCCTACTAAAAAGGGTAAGCTCCGCAACCTTCTTGCCCATTCAATCACTAACTCCCCGTTTAGCTCAGCAAGAGGAAAAACTCCGTGCGTCGGAAGGTGCGATAAGGGGCGTGAGGGAGAGAGTTGAAGCGCTTCGTGATAAACAGGATCAGCTCTCTCTTGAAAAGGCTGCTGTGGCTCTTGAGTATGCTGTAAGTCTACCCCGCTAACCAGAGGATGTTTCCGAACGCTAACTTTCCTCTAGAACCGTGTCGATGAATTCCAACATTTAATTGAAGATCTTGCTTTAGCAGAAGTTAATCTCCTCGAAGCTGTATCCGACCTTGACACCCTACAAGAGAGGAACACGGAGGTAAACAAAACCCTCAAGAGTAAAAAGGCAGAAGTTGAGGAAGCAATAAAGGAGTGTGCCAAAATAAAGCAGCAGTTTGACAAGTGCCGGAAAGATTTCATGGAATTTGTTGACCACATCAACGCCGACCCAGAGATGCAGACGGAGGAATTAAGGGGGTTTGTCGAGACAATAAAGAGCTACAGCGTTGATCAGCTTGAAGCCGACATTGACTCCGAAAAAGCCGCTCTCGAACTAGCCGGTGAAGGCAACACCAACGTGATTAAAGAGTTTGAACAGCGCCAGCAGCGCATCGACAAACTCAAGGACCATCTTTCTGAGTTCCAAACAAACCTCAATGAACTAGACGAAGCAATTAACGAAGTTCGAGGCAAATGGGAGCCGAAGCTTGAAGCCCTCGTCAAGCAAATCAGTGACGCCTTTAGCGAGTCCTTCGCCCGCATCGGCTGCGCGGGGCAAGTGAGCATCGACAAGGCTGAAGATGCCATGCCCGAACACGGCAGCTCTGTTCTTAACTCTACTCAGGCTGATAACGGGAACGGGAACAGCAACGGTAACGGTAACGGTAACGGCAGCACCAGCCGCACGAGCGATTTCGACCAGTGGTCCATCCGCATCCAAGTGAAGTTCCGTGAAAACGAGAACCTCTCCGTTCTAGACTCACATAGGCAGTCTGGTGGGGAGCGGGCAGTCAGCACGATCTTCTATCTCATGGCTCTACAGTCGCTGTCAGCCTCGCCGTTCCGTGTCGTGGATGAAATTAACCAGGGCATGGACCCGCGAAACGAGCGGATGGTGCATGAGCGTATGGTGGATATTGCATGTGCTTCGGGCAAGAATGGCGAGGGTGGAGGTCAATATTTCCTCATCACGCCCAAGTTGCTGAGTGGGTTGAAGTATAAGAGGGGAATGAAGGTGTTGTGTATTGTTAGTGGGGAGTATGTTCCAGAAGATTATCGGCAGATGGATTTTGGGAAATGTGTTTTGAGGATGAAGGCTGTGTTGGGGACGAGAGGGAAGGGGAAGGGGAGGGAGATGGATACGAGGAGGATGGACGGGGTTGACGTTGGGGCATGACAAGTTTAAATGTTATGGGGTTTGGTTGTATGGGTGGGACAGCTATGAGTGGCTATTTTATGTTGATATCCAATGATTTGATTGAAATGTACACTACATATTTATCTTAATAAGAGCTTTCAATAACGCCTAACATGTTCTATATGTAATAAAACAAAATATCCCATCCACTCCGTGATATGTTTAATTGTAACTATATCACCATCAATCTACATCAATGCACATGGCCATCTCCCCCCTTCAACTTCCCGCGCCCCTGAGATTCCCGCAACCCCAAGGATCTCTCCACCCACAGCTTCGCCGCAACCTCCAGCCCACCATCCCTGCTACATTCCCTTTCCACAACATTACCCACCCTCTTCATCACATCGTCTCCCCCATTCAAACACAAACACAACCCATGCTCCTCCATCTCCTTCGCCCCTCCATTCATGAGCATTACACCCTTCACACCCCCAACAATCCCAACATTTCTCGTACTCGGTATGCGAAGCAGCGTTTTATCGATATCAGACCCATACCCAACCTCCCTAGCCACCTGCATGACTTTCGCAGTAAGGGAGGCGTACATGGAGCTTTGACAGTTTGGGTTGGTGCGCTCGTCGAGTTTCAAGGCACGGAGCGCTTTGAGATCGCCGGTGGAGGGTTGGGGGTTTTGTTGTTCTTTTTCTGCTGAGGCGGCTGTTGCTGGTGGTATTGATTCGGCTTCTACGCCTGATTTCTGATGTTGTTTTACTGGGCTCGTATTGCCGTTGATTACATTGTGACCATTATTGTTATGGTGGTTTTTGTTGGCAGGCGTATATGTTGCGAGAGCCGTTTTGTTCGTATCCTTCTCCTTCTTTGGCGGTGGTTTTGGGACTGGGTATCTATAGCGCATGCCGGAAATGGAGTGTGAGCAACAAGGTATCGCGAGGAATGGCAAGGGGCGCTCCGGGTTCGAGAGGGTGGCGAGCAGCGGTGTCCACACTGTCAATTCGTCGGCGTGGTTAGAGATGATGAAAGTATCTTTGTCGAAAACCCCGTCATGTACATGTACATGTACGTCCGTAGGAGTCTTCTGGGCGGGTTTTAGGGTCGAGTTTTCGCCTTCCATGTGTTTAAGAATATCTTTAAATGGCTTGGGAATGCATATGATTTGTTTAAGTCGGTCTTGTGTTGATGTAGGGAATATAGACCATGATTTCCTCCGACGAGCATCAAACCCCCAACCGTCATACCCTTCTGCCAGTAATATGTACGTCAAGACGCCATTCCCACATGCAATATCAACAAATCCAGGGAAAGTGGGGAGGTTGTCTTTCGCGTCGTTGGTATTATTCTCTTGTTTCGAATTAGGTGCGCTGTACATGCCCCGCCACAGCTCAATTAGAAAGGCCGCGATCGAAATATCCTCGAATACATGCTTAGAAGGTTCGGTAGCTTCAACCCAACTGTTTATTAGATGAGCGGCGTATTCCTCTTTCAAACGAGCATATGTATTCTGCACAACATGTTGTGGGATGAGATTATCCTTTGGTGCTACGGTTTTAGATCTGGGTGGTCCAGCGGCAGCTAACGGCTTTCGCGAGAGGCGGACATGGGTTGATACAAGAGCCAGTAGCGTCCGGTGTAGGCGATATGTAATGAGCTGCGGGAGTCCAGGAATGAACGGTGAGAAATGAATGGAGAGTGTTCCCGAATCCTCGGTTTCAGATTTCGTTGAACGATCGATATCGTATAATAGAGCTAATGCTCGTATCTGTGGATGATAATATGGTATCTCATCCTCTGAACGAACGTGAGGTGTGTAAACCACAAGGCGACGTTGCCGCTCCACGCACGCAACCTCTGATATATCTACATTGCACGTCCCTTCATAGAAGTGACAGGTCTGTTCTATTGGACGGTCTATTTGCTTTCTGGGGACGAATCGTCTTACAACGGTCCTATTGAGGCGGAAACCATAAAACGATTCCGAGGGCATAGTTGATGGACCATCCCTGTTCGTTTGACCAGCGTCCACCGTTTCAGAGGGAGGACCACAGTAGCTTCTATCCTTGCTGTTTCGAATCTGAATAACACCGGCGCTATCGTATAAGATATCGGCTCGGAAAACATGGCTACAGTTTATATTAGGATTCGCCAGAAGGTGGGCCGTCACTGCTAGGAAAGCTTCCAGAGGAAACTTCTCTCCCGTGCTGCTAAGTTGCGGGGAGGTAATCCAAGTTCTGCTAGATGATAGAAACGAGGGTCGAAGAGTTGCCCCAAAGGCCATCTCAGGGGGCGTGATTGCATCATCGCCAGAACTAGGATTTTCTGCAGAGTGCATGATTGAATTTTCAAGGAACATCAACCAGGTTAATCCAGACTATACACAAGCTCCGGGAATTCTCGTCAACGCAATCGCACCACGGGGTATAAGCTCTCGGGGGAGAGGGTCAAGGTCGGGTTGGGGGGGTGTCAACCACCCTAGGCCACTCAGATTTGTTCAAGAAGAACATTCGGTTTGATCTGGCTCTGGCGTCCATCTAATTTGAATTTGTCAAGTGTTGCTATTTCACTCGGCATAGGTTTTAGCAACGACTTAGGGTTAAGGAGCTTGATCCTGTGTAAATTGAAAGTGACGTTGAAAATTTCCTATACTGGCAATGGAACTGGCGATCTGGGGGTGTGTGGGGAAATCACGTGATTGTAACTTCTTTCAAAGAGCAAGATCTGATATTCGGCATTCTGTGCATGGCTATACTGGATTTATGAATGAATTTTGTCTATGTAGGCCGTGCAAGAATAAACATATATTGCACAGCAACTAACTAACAGAATATCTTGGTTGGTGGGAGTTGGCAAAGAGGTTTGGATTGCGCTGTGAAAGAAGGTATCATACGTATTGGTAAGCCTCGGAACGGATGTATTGGAAAGTTCAAGACAGCCGGATCTGTAATTTGGCAGGGCGTACCATACCCCGTACGGACTTCGAGACAGCTGAGTTGCGCGTTATGTCTCAGATAATGCGACAGAACAGGGTGCTTGTTGCTGGATCTGTGGTGGCTCGGTGAATTTGATCGCCACTACGGGAGCAATGTGATAGCCTCACTGATTGTGTTTCTTTTAGCACGACTCTCTCCCCAGATATATCGCAAATGATTTCACGCAGTATAGAAGAATGAATGAATGGTATTTACCGAAGTAACTGACGACTGGTTCTGTACCGAGGTATGTATGTACTGCGTAAGTTAATCACCAAATTTTATGTACGGAGTATATCGATCGATATGCGCACAAACCATTGCAGCTGTGACGGTAATCGAACAGGGTACGGCGTAATCCGTATGTATGGCGTGATACGGAAGCCAACACCGCACCACACGGACCCCCAAACCAGCCAATACGGTGCGTACAGCAGCATACGCTTACTGCCGCGTTACTATTCTTACCCACCCCTAGACTGATAAATACTCTGTAATGACGAAAGATACGCCGAACACAGCTGACCAAAACGCGGGCTGAGCCAGCAGGTGACGCTGAAAAAAACCGGAAATCTGTGAAATAAAACCTGACCGCCCCGAGTTATAATACCTGACAGACTCTTCCAACTCTTTTTTTTCCCTCGTCCAAAACATTCAAAACACCCAAAACACCCAAAACACCCAAAACGCTCCCCAGCATATACGAATTATTTCCCCGTGTACGCAGTATTCGTCTGCTGTATTCGTTCTCCGCCTGTATCCCTCGTTCTCGCGTGTTTTCTCTCTCTGTTCTCCCTCGCTCTCTCGTTTCCGCTGTATCTCCTCCCTCCCTATAATAATATCTCCTCCCCTTCTGCCGCCTTTCTGTCCGCGCCCGCCGCCGCCCACCAGACATCGTGTCTTGTCCCTCCCCCGGAGGCTCTCCTAACCGTCAAGACGTCGTCCCTCCTGGATCCGTCGCTTCTCCTTCCGCATCGCGTTGCTTTCTCGAATAATACGATGGGTCGCACCGTTGACCAAGAGGTCCACGCGGCGTTCGTCGAGTTTCGCGCCAAGGAAGATGATAAGGTGAAACTCGCCTGTATTTGCTTGTAATTATCGCGGGTAATCATAATTACGAACAACAACTTTACTGACCAGATATAAACCGCCCCTTCACCGGGGCTTTGTCTGTATCTACAGTGTCTTTCCGTCCAATGCATATATTGCCAGCAGATCAGAGCAAAGAACACCAGTCGACAGAAGCAACATCTGCTCGAGTGCCCCGCGCTTCGCGGCCATAATCCTCCCCATCCGCAGTCCGCCCCTACCAATGGCGTAGGCCCCGTCAATGGCTACGGGG
>LDEV01001457.1:0-34242 GCA_001014755.1 Blastomyces silverae | reverse complement strand
AGAATGTGAGTTGAAAAGCATGTTAAACACATGTTAAAAGCATGTTAAAGAGGACATTAAAGAGAATGTTAAAGAGAATGTTAAAGAGAACATTAAAAGCAGAGAGAATAGAGAGAAATAGTAGAGGAAATGTGAGTTGAAAAGCACATTAAACACACATTAAAAGTAGAGGGAAATAGTAGAGAGAAATAGTAGGCAGAACACAGTTGAAAAGTAGAGAAAAAAGTAGAGAATTAATGATTTTTAGATAATGAATGTAGATATATAGAGAATATTATCATATTCTTACACATTCTCATAGTTTATTTATAATACAATATGATATTTTAACTGTATTTATAATATATATTACTGTTATATAATCTATTAATCAATCAAATCATTCAATTTATCTAATCTTCTCACACAAAAAGTGATGATATTTTATAACAGTGTTTTTCAACTGTATTATAATATTTTTGATAAAAATCAATAAAATATCACTGTGTGTTATTCTATATTATGATTAACTTGATACAAGATTTTATCAAATCTCTTTACTTTTCTCTCTACTTTTCAATCATATTCTCTCTACTATTTCTCTCTACTTTTAACATGCATTTAACATGCTTTTCAACTCACATTTCTTCTACTTTTCAACTGTATTTCTCATACTATTTCCCTCTACTATTTCTCTCTACTATTAATATGCATTTAACATGCTCTTTAACATTCTCTTTAATATGCTTTTAATATGCTTTTTAACATTCTCTTTAACATGCTTTTAATGTGCTTTTTAATGTCTATACTACTTATTCTATATAGTTAATATAGATCTCTCACATCTACTTCATAATCTCATCTCACTTTTTAATTATATAAGAATTATTTTTCTGCTCATCACTCTGTTTATTATCTAGTGAATTCTCTTCTTCATTTTCTGATAAGTTAACAGTTAATTTCTCATCAAATTCTTCATACTTATTCAAGAAGTTATGAATAGCTGTAAGAGCAAAGATCAGATGAACTTGAGTTCTAATTGAATATTCTTCTCTAGCTCTGTTATAGATTTGAAATTATCATTTGAAGATGTTAAAAATATGCTTAATTACACTTCTCATACTCATATACTGAAGATTAAATAGCTCTTACTTATTAACAGATTATCTATTGATTTATATGAATTTCTTAAGATGATATTGAATCTCTGAATATAGAATTAAAATATCTCTTAATCTCTTTAAATACTCAGTATCTATAAGAAAATAGCAGTCATTCATTATAATTACAGTTAAAAAATTATTACTATTTTGAGTGTGAGTAATAATACAGCTATTATAAGAAGATTCTTTCATTTCAGAGTAAATATATATGAAATTCAACTTATAATTATATACTGTTAGAACATTCTGTGATATTTATTCTTTTTAATTTTACTATAATAACTACTGATTTGAAGAAACTGTAATTGATAGATAAATGTTATTCAGAGCTTTAATACAATCTTTGAAGAATAATCACTATTTAAGATTATTATATAAAGCTTCTCTACTATATTTTATTTAATAGATAGATAGATGAATAACACAGTTATATAGATTATATAATATCTTAAGCACTTTGTGAAATATTCTATATAAAATAGTGAGTATTCTACTATTCATATTTCATATCTGCTATTAATAATATAAATAATCTATACTTACTTTGATATTGTATCTGTGAAATGATAGAATATCTCTGCAGTGTTTCTATATATCACTCTCTAAGTAGTTATATAGAGAAAAATCAAGAGCTTCTGCTCAATTTAAATGATGAGTGAATCTATCAGTTCTTTTATACTTGTATAGTTTCATAGTTAATTAATAAGCTTCAAGAAAATGTCAGACTTCATTTATATTATATTAATTATTTATTATTTATAAAAATTCAGTTTAAGAAAATCAGTGATAAGATTCATTTCATGAAAAAAGTCTGTATATATAAATTGAATATTAGAAGAGATTGAAATAATACTCTGAGTAACAGAGTACAGAGTAATTTAAATAACTAATTGATAGTTATGATATAGTAGTATTTATTTCACTTGATCATTCTTATATTTCTCATCAGAGTTCTTCATGACATCAATTATTATATTCTCAACAGCAGTTTTTGATAAAATACTGTATATATATGATGATGAGAAGGAATTCAGCTCACTGAACTTATCTGAGATAAAATCATATCTGTAAAACACTCAAATACTGATAGATACTGACAGCTTTACATAATCTTACATAGCACTCATCTTGCCTATTTGAGTTACAATCATTCACTATTCAGTCTAATTACACTGTTGAACTCTAATCATGAGTAAATGAGAATTATAATGATGAAAGACTGAACACAAGGCCTTTTTCAGGCAGGTAATTTAAATACAGTGCATAGGCTCTGCTAAGTGGGGCTTTTTAATGAAGATTGATGGGGGTTAACCGTGCCACTGAACACGCCCTAAAAGTTAACCTGTCGGGTTGAAGTTAAGCACAAGCAGGCAACGACTGGATGCATCTTTATTACCAAGCAAACCTTTGAGGGAGGGGGCGGGGGGGGGGAGGCACCCGACGAACGGGAAATATAGATTTTGTTAACACTCCCTCCTCTTTTTTCATATGGGACCCGGAAACAGCCGCACATGGACATGGATGGCGATGCTGACCGCCCGTATTATTTATGCAAGCCTGGAGGCTGGAGGCGGTTAGAGAAAAAAAAAAGCTGAAGCCTGAAGGTGGACGCAACCGTTATACGTATCATGATTACTTTGGGGTGCTACACGGCGCGGAGGATTGCGTAGAATAATGATTTTGGCGATAAAAAAAAACATAAGACATGAGGGACAGATGACGTTGATTTTTTTATATTTTTTCTCCTCTGGTGGTTGGAACCCCTGACTGGCCACGTTTTTGAAAAA
This sequence comes from Blastomyces silverae, assembly GCA_001014755.1. NCBI lineage: Eukaryota > Fungi > Ascomycota > Eurotiomycetes > Onygenales > Ajellomycetaceae > Blastomyces > Blastomyces silverae. The sequence continues at coordinate 31,313 of LDEV01001457.1, read as the reverse complement.
AAAAAAAAGGCGAAAAAATAGTAGAAAATATTCTTGGTTTCTCCTATTTTAGGCGAAATATAAACATTCCATCCAGGGATTGCAACCAACACCATCTGGTTGGCTGGTTGGATTGTGAATTTCAGGCTTCTATTCTGGTTCCATGACATCTTATTGGGTAATAGAGGCAAATTTTCGGCAGAGGCGGTTGCCACTAGCAACTCGAGACAATCTTGAAGCAAAAAGATTGTACTTTTCGTCGCAACATGATTTGTCCGTTTTATATTACTTTGCTTATCTTCTGGCGCTTTTTTCTCCCCTTCTGGCTCCTCGAGTGCCTCGGGAGGGAGCATTACGCTGTAGGTGGGGACTCTGTCGTCTTCTTGATACATAACCGCGCAGCTGCTCTTGGTCGGTACCAGTTTTGGGGGCGGGTCTGCGTATTTATTATTATTGCAATTTGCTGATGAGGATTCGAGGAGGTTTCCAGGTTCTGGCACATCACATCGAATGGAAAAGAGAGGAAAAGACAGGGCGTGAGAAGAAAATTTCCACTTTTTGTTTTTTTTGTGTCTGAACTGGTCTTGAGAGTCTCAACTCTCAAGGGCCAAGGGGCTCCATCATGGTTAGTATGATCCCCTCCTCACAGTGATGAGCCGAAGCCGGAACTTTTCGTGGTGCGTTTGTGTGCTTCGTGTTGGTCAGTTTTCAATACGTTGGTGTGTTTGAGGGGTCTGTGTGATCAGTTATGATGCAAGTTGCTTTCATGTGAGGCAGACGGGGGATTCTTGGTTGTCCTTTTCATCTCAAGTCAACAAGCATTCTCCATCTTCCATGATTATTTCAAGGATATCAAGAGTCCCTCTCCCCTGTGCCGCAACCATAGTATGAATTAATATTTTCCCGAATCTTTGGTCCTCAACAAAAAAGTTTTTTTTTTTTTGCCCTTTTTTGTAGGCTCACCAGAAAGCTGCAACCAAGCCTCTTCTCGGGCGAAATTTTGGACAAGAAATTGAAAACTTTGATGAGAAGGGGGCATGTAATCGTAATACAGCGTCTCAAAGTCTGCTTCAATACCCTGGGTGAGAGTGGAGGCAGGCGGCGTAAAATACCAATCTTGCGGTCTCAAAACCACCAACAGAAGGGTCATACCGGGAATGTATTGGTATTGTCACATCAACATTCAGAAAATTTTGACTGTCCAGGTGCTCGTCCTCAAACCATAACAAGGGTCTTATTGGGCGAGAATCGTGGTAGTGGGATATTTAGCAAGGGGCTAAAGCACGAAAGAGGGTTGAGGTTGCTTGCACAAGTACGGTTGTATGGAACTATGGGAAGTTTAAACTCATCAAAGAAGTAGAGTCTGAATGTGCTTTACAGGAGTGAGTTGAAAGTGTTCCTCAGAAGGCCTTGGCTCATGCAGAGAGGCATGAGACTTCTCTCTGAAATTTTCGCCTTCATTTTCCATCTTACAATGACAATTTTGTCAGGCCTGGATGCTTGTGCTTCTGCTCGGGGCCTTGAAGTTCGATGCTGTTGGGGCTCTCTTTACCCAAGGCCCATGACAGCTCGACAGTATTCAGTGAAAGTTTTTCCGAGACGAAAATAAAGGAAGAAGGGGGCCAAATTATTTGGGAAACCCAGGGTCAAGGTCCAGGTTCCCCACCGGCAATTTCTGAGCAAGACCAGCGTCCTTTCGGGGTTTCGCGAGTTTCTAGGGAACTCTAGGATAGGGCGTGGCGCAGTTTTTCCAGAGTGTCTAAGAATAACCCACCTTGGAGAGTCGGAGAAAGACACGCGAAGGACAAGATGAGGGGAGTCGTCTCCAAAAACACCAACCTTCCCTGGCTGGGCTGACTGGCACATTTGTCCTCTTGTTGTGTCAGCCATCCTGATCCATAACTAACCACCTAGGCGTAGGAATGGGCTCGACTGCGGCCAGGACGCGGGAGCCTGTGCATCGCTATTAATAATAATAATAATACTCATAACTAACCCACCCAGGTCGCCAAGCGTTTCCTGGCGGTTGACCCAATGAAATTATTCATGACGGCACCCTCCGCCCGTAATGGCTCGTATAGTTTACGTAATTTTGGTAACCATGGTAATCTGGTAATCAGCATACGGGGCCAGTAAGGGGAGTGACTGCTTTTGCCTCTGACCTGACTTCTTGCTCAACGACACAAACCTCATCATCTTCCAACCTCGCTCTCGTCCGCTTCTCATCGCTCTCTTCTCTTCCCCGCGACCCTTTCTTCAATCTCTTCTCCAAATCCATCCTCACCCTCATCCTCATCTCTCCCTACTCTCTCCTCTCGACGCCTCTCCTAACCTTTGCGAGCTTTTCACTAAGCCTCGTTGAGTCTCGTTGCTCCTTCAACAACCGATTTCCCTCCAAATCTTCCTCCTCTCCGAGTTCCCGAACTCAAACGTTTCGTGTTATGGCCGTCAATTCCAACAAATTCTACATATTCTAGACTTCCATTTACAACAATTCTGTTCGACTGAGCCTCGTTCCTTTTTCCTGTTGGACCTGTGATCGGGGCATATCACCCTCGCATCGGTCGTTTTTTTCTTTCTGTTTTTGTCCTTCTTTCGTTCTCTCGTTACCGGATCGATTCGCCTCAAATGTCGCTATTCTAAAGAGCCCACCACCTTGTGAAGTCGTCTGAAGAGCCCAGGGCTCGTCGTCTGTCGACGAACCCTTGTTAACACTTGGGAAGTGGTGGACGTGTAGACGGTTAGTCTTATGCCCTTTTTGGGATTGAGAAATCGATTTTTGGGGTGCTAATAACAATTCTCTCAAGACGTCGCCTCCTACAGGTCGTCTGCCCCCCACCAGCCCTGGACGGGTCTACCTTTTCCATCATGCCGTCGTTCTTCTCCTCCACCCTTTCTACCTTCCCTCCCACCCCACCTCATGTCATTGGCAGCCGTCTCGAATCAGAGACGCCATTCTATCAGCCAAATAATCCTGCATATGCCATGAGATTCCCTCAAAACGGCTATGATTTTATCGAAAAGTACTCGCAGACCGCCAACTACCAAAACCATGGTCCGATGACTACGCATTCACAGCCATTGCACCCGCTACACGGAGGTCGGGACATGGGTTCTGCTCAAACGATGATATCTCACCAGGCCCTTCCACAAACCATCTATGGCACCTTGAACCCTCCTCTCCTACCTCCCATTCGTTCAAGCACGAAGCTTCCCCCGATGGACAATGCGATTCCTCCTCAGTATCGACGACAAGAAAAAGTCATTCACCAGGACTCACGACCCAAGGAGGAAAAACCGACCGGAGGCGTGGCGGCCCACCTGGACTACGAGATGGATCAGATGTCGGATTTCGTGGCGGAAATGGCCCAGGGAATGTATGCTTTGTATATCTCCAAGATTGTGCTTGCAGATATTGACTTCGCTCGAAGTGTTTACCCAGGAACAACAGTCTCGCCCCAATTCCGAAAATACGTCTCACAGATTCTTTCTTCGACTCGTCTACCTAGCTCCACTATTCTTCTAGGCCTCTACTACTTGGCATGTCGAATGCGGATGCTCTCAGCAGCTGATGTCTACAAGTCGGGAAGCTCTCAGGTCTACCGCATGCTTACCACCGCTCTTTTGCTTGGTAGCAAGTTCCTCGACGACAATACGTTCCAAAATCGCTCTTGGGCGGAGGTTAGCAATATTCCGGTTGCGGAATTGAACGCGATGGAATTGGAGTGGCTTTTCGGGTTTGAATGGAACATCCATAACCGTATCCACAACAAGCAAGACGGGTTTATGTCGTGGAAGGCACATTGGGATACTTGGCGCGCGAAGGCTGATGCAAGGGCGAACGAGTCTCGCAGTAAACTTGCTCCCATTGATACAAACATCCAAAGGCAGCATGCATCTCAACAGAAGGCGGCGCTTCTGTCCCCTGATGGGCCAATTCCCCCTCAGTATCAGAGGGGTGGGTGGCTAAACTCTAATGCTTCAGATTACTCTCCGCCTTCAGCGCCTCATAGCGGCCCTAATACGCCTGATTACTACCGTCCTGCCCCTTGGGCATACAGCAACCCGCCACCTCCGTATTCGCGTGGCTGGGTTGTGCCTCAACAGTATATTCCTCCGGCTCCTCGATCGCAACCGCCATCCTACCACCACACGCCTTCCTATACACATGCCTTCTCACCAATGGCTTGGACTGGACATGGATCGTCCTGTGGCTGCCTGTACTGTGCGAAACACCAAGAGCACTACCTACATACGGTAGCTTTTGGCATTCAACCTGTTGCCGGCTAATCTACGGTCTGTCTGGGATCTCGGGTTTATTCTCTCGTGCCCAATTATCATGGCATGTCTTTCGATCGAGTTCCGCTAGCAAACACTCCTCATCTACCCGTTGAGGGACCGCATTTCGTCGCGACATTTCTTTCGTTTCCTCGGTCGTCATTACCGTTCGACCCTTTACGTTGTTATTTTGATACATCCGGTTTACGATCCCATATACAGCGAGATTATTACATTACGCCCTGTCAAAAAAACATCACTTTATTTCTGTTCTGTGCAATCGATCCGAAAAAAAATTTCTTTGTTTTAAAAAAAATTACATCAGGAGCACGGTGAAAAGCGAGCGAGCATCTAGAGCATCTATTCGACCTATATCCATCTCCTCTTTCTTCAGTCTCCGACTTTTAATACTTTTTTCGCACCCGAATTGTCCTTCGAGACTACCCAAAATCGCGTTACTAGCTCAATTTGAGCACAAAAACAGCCTGATGTTTTGCCTGCCCTCTTTTTTTGCGCTTTGCGGATGATTTACGATTTTATTTTGCTGTCGTATTTTAAATCTATTCTCCTTGTGCGCTTTCGTCATCCCTGCTTATTCCTTGATTTCTTTTTTCTCCAATACCTGTTCCCATTAGCCAGTCAAAGGCGTAATAGTGTGGTGAATGTCCCATTTTTTCTCGTCAAATTTCTCCTCGTCCCCTGCTTATTTTTTCTTATTTTTTTCCCCCTCTTCCGCCATAGACTCTTGCAATGGTTTTTTTTCTTTTTCTTTTTTTCAAACGATTTACTGAGATTGATATGATTTTTCGTTTGCATTTTCTTTTCTTGCCCAATTTTTCAACGTTCGAACTGGCGTTTATTTGCTCTCGCCCAATTTTTCCTCCTTTGTGAACTTTCTGTGGTTTCGTCGAGCACATTGCCTTGTTTCCCCATCTCAAAAAATTTGGTCCAGTTTCGTACTTTTTATCTGCTATTTTTGTATTGAATGCGTTTAATCGGGAATTTTTCGACCCCGGGTATCAACTGCAGGTATTGCGTGTTACGCATATCTGACATTTGGGCTTTGTTGTTTGGTGAGTAGTGGAAAGAAAGGTGGAAAGAAAATATTTTTTTGTGTGGCTGGCGTTGGTGCCGAGTCTTCTAAGCATATCCCCCGGCTTTGTTTGTGGTTTTGTGTATCTTTTGTGGTTGTCTCATCTTGTTGGTCATTCCTCTGATTTTCTCTCGTTCTTCATTTTTCCTTCTCACACTGAACTTACCTTCCCGCTTCTTGTAATCAATTCTACGATTTTCCCACGTGTTTCCTTACCCGTCTGTTTTGAGTTCTTTCTTTCTTCATTTCGTATCCCTTTCATTTTTCCCTCTCACTTCTTGTTTTTCATTTTCTCACTTTCACATACACTTTACTTTACAGCACATAACTTCTTGTCCATCATGGGCCCAACTTTTGTTATAAAAAAATTGAGTGATTTGGAGGAAAAGATACCCTCGTTTATTCGTGCATTAATTTTCACTTTTTTCAAATTTTGATTTTCTTTCTGTTTCATAATGTCTTCTATTTTCCTATCTTCTCACCTTGAACTTTTCTTTTCACTTGCGACCTTCGTTTTTTCCCCCTAAATGAACCACGTTGCTTGGTTTTGGTTTGGAATTAGTAATCTATAACAGCTCTGTTTCCTTTTTTTTCTTTTTTTTCTCTCTTGGAATGCTGAAGAGGGACTAAGGAACGGCTAAGCAGAGTTTTAAGTTCAAGTTTAGATAATGAAAAGAGCGATGTATGTATGTATCGGTGAGAAGGACGAAAAAATAGGGCGGAAAAAATCAGGAGAACAGCCAAAATGGAACATACATAACTATCCCCTGATAAACTTGCTTTGATATCTTTGATTCTATTTTTGTCTACATGCCCTTCTGAATTCGCTATCACGAGGGCAATAAGAGCTCTCCTGGCCCGCTTGCAAATGATCGTCAATGCTAGCTAGCTAGCTAGCGTTCAAACATGTTGAAGGTTATCCCTTCATTGTTTTTGAGTCGCGTCGTTCAATCTATGCGCACGCAAGGCTCTCCCTTTCATAAGTATGTACAAGTGCCAGGTGGCCCCGTCATGACTTACGGCGGAGGAAATGTATCTATCTATCTATCACCTCAATTACAGAGGTATGGTCCAGGGAACATTACAGATTAGCAAAATCGGAAACATCCATTCAAATAAGCTCGTTCACGTGACACTGCTTAACCTTAAAATATGGGCCCTCTGGTCCTGGTCGAGGCCGGGAAGGGAAGGGAAATCGATAGGTATCGTGTTTGGTTAGAAGTCCATGTACATGTACATACATGTACATATAGCTGGAGAAGGGGGGGAATATAGGAGGGGGTGCCTTTGGTATATATAACTATAGAAGATTGAACATACATACCAATGTATGAGAGGGTACTCAGTTGTTTACTCTTCCTATGTGAGAAGGAGGGAAGAAATGCCCAGAAGGCACGGCACGGCACACCTTGGTTCAGAGAAGAGGTGGAAGAAATCAAAGTAGCAAATTTTTTTTTTTCGTTCATGTTTCGAACTCTCCTGAATAGATCACGATGGTTTTACAAGTAGGCCATGGTTCCCGTTTGTATCAGATGACTACTTCCCGAGAGAATTACGGATTCTATTATCTAGTAACTAATAGATACTAGGGTTTGCAGTCGGGAATGTAGGTAGATAAGACGATAAATTGAGCGTTCTACACCAAAAAGCCAAGTAACACCAGGTATACTGAAAAAAAGGGAGTCGCACCGTCAAGGTACGCGGAACTTCCATTTAAACAACTATCTATGAAAATTAATCCATTCCTCCTGGGAATAGATATACTTATTTTTTATTTCTCTTTGGATTCCTACACGGCCTCCCCCATATATATATTCCAATTGGACATCCGAAATTTATCTCCCATCTTTTTCTATCGTAATCATCATTGGGATCTTCTTATCATATATATCGCCCTCGGGAGTAAAGGTGATAGTGGAGTGAGTGGTGTGATATAAAGTCTCATCTCATCATAATATTTAGTCCTTTTTTCCTCATCCCGTTTTTATTCGTAGCAGAATCGGAAAGGGAACGGGATTGGACCTGGGTAAAGCTGCTTGCTCCATTCAAGGTTTCGGGGGCACGAAATCGGACCAAAGGCGTAGTAGTATGATCGACTAGTTGGTGTGTACCCTGGGTGCGAAATCGCTAATGCTGGATACGTGAAATTCGTCGAGAAACCATCGCCCGGAGCCTTTTCAGCGCATCAATGAGAGAAACGAAATAGACGACGCAAACGTACTCAGCGACTGGGGACCAGTAAAAAAGAAAAAGAAATCTTGAGCAATAAATTTCCGTGCTAATAAACCGCGCCTCGAATACTCCGATCTTCTCGTATTGCTTTCTCAAGGACAGCATCTTCTTCCTCTTCCAACTCATCGCTAGAATAGGGACCGGCTTTAGGAATATCATGATCGTTCCCGTCCTTGTCGTCATCATCTAGCAGGCCTTGTTTGCCCGCAGAACGCTCGTCGTCGTCGTCTCGATCGCCCAATGAGTTCGCGATTCCATGTCCGTGCCTTTCGTTGCTTGGTAATTGGCGCTGCCCATGGCTTTGTCTACCACTTTGTATGCTAGCTGCAACATGTTTATAGTTTTCATTGTTATCGCCAACGTTGTCGGCCTCATCGTTGTCGGATGTTGCACGGCTCGTTGCGCCGCTTTCGGAGCCGCCGCCGTCCCGTCCGCCCAGGCGCGTGGGATGGTTATGGGGTCCCTTTCTATTTTGAAAGGATGTAGAAGATTGATTCTGGTTCCTATTCAGCTCGTGTTCTGATGACAGCTCCAGCTGGGATTTGAAGTCCACGTGTAAATTTAGGGAGATGTGTGATGGCGTTGAATTCGGTGACGATGAAGAAGTCGAAGAAGGAGGGGCATGGTGGTAATGTGTGCTAGATGGATTATCTGCAGGTATTTCCAGGCTATATCCTGGGTTGGCCTGTGACGCAACAAATTGAGTATCATTGTTGCCTCCATCTGTTGCTGTATCACCCTCCAATATCTCCTTTGTATATTGCCGTTGCGGCCGTCTTTTCCAAAACTTCACTGTAGAATGATTGCACCCGTTGGGGCAGCCGCCCCATTTCCTTCTGATAGGGATAGAGGACTCTATCTTGAGGTCAGGGCTAATTAAAGCGCCTGAATCGCCCTTTGACGCTCGCTCCCGCTCCCGTTCTCTCTCCCTCTCCCGCTTTAACTCAGACCAAGTGCGCAAATTATTTTGAAGGACATATTTTCCATCGTCGTCGCTCTTCTTCATGATTACAAACTCGCAGTGATTGATGTTTCGGAGGTCCTCGAAGTATTCAACGCTGAAGTGGTACCACTTCATTAAAAATATCCGCGTCATAAGCCCATGTGTGACCAGCACACATACGCTGGCAAAGTCTTGTTCCCCAAAGAGTCTCCATAATGACTCATTGAAACCGCTAACTCTGTCGTAGGCATCAGCGGCGGACTCTCCGTTCGGGATACGATAGAAGAAATGGCCATAATCAGCACGCTCCTGCCACATGCGCTCCATTTCAGCTGAGCATGGCTGGAAGTTGCCAAAGTCTTGCTCTCTTAAACGTGGTTCCTCGTAGACTTTTATTGTGTTTCTTGGGAAGGGCGACGGTGAAGGATCGTCTGACGTTAGAGACGTAAGGATGCCCTCAGTCGTCTCACGCGTGCGGCGGTAAGGGGATGTGAAGAAATGAAGGGTATCGTCTGGGCGCAGGAGGGCTCGCAATCTACGCCCAGCTTCGAGGGCCTGTTTCTGCCCCTCTTGCGTAAGTTTCACCCGGTGGTCCGGAACCGACTGGTGAATGTCACGGTTTTTGTTTCCCTCTGACTGGGCATGACGAATGAGGATTATCATCTGTATATAGCTGGTTTAGTATGGCATACGAGAGCTGTAGTTTGCCCGCAATCGCGCCAGAGAAGGGCAGTCTATCTTGTTGAACTCACCCGAGGTTTCCCCATTCTTGCAACGCTGAAAGTCGATATTAGCTAGAGTAGAGAATGGAGTGAATGTGTTTATTTTGAGGGCTTTTGAAAATACTTTCTCCAAGTCCTTTTTGCTTTGGGGGATTCTTGATGCTATTATGAAGAAGGTGTTGGGTTCTAATTTCTAAATATGTCAAGGGGGGAGGGATCAACCAAGCTGCGGCGCTAATTGAAACCCAGTAGTTCCCCTGTCGAGCCACCGTCATCTCCGTGTGTCAACCTCCTCCATCTTCTTCGATCACGCAACGTTTCTGCCCAACGGCGCGCGTACACCCGTTTCACTATTGAAGCCCAGTCTTTTGCAAACCCCCACATTGTTAGTAACTTAAGGGTTCGGGTTTTACGCCAGGCACGCCCGTTATGGCTGATCCGCTATACGAACTCCTGGTGCCGTACTTTGATTCCACTGACGTTTCCTCACGCCCGCCACCCCCTACCTCAGATTCGGTCTCCTCCAAGTACCTTAACCGCTTGTCGACACTTTCCCTGTCCTCACTGACGTCGACAGAACCCCAGTCACTTTCGCAATCCTCTCACTCTGTGCTAGTTTCCCTGCAAGCTCTCGCCAATCGTTCTCACAAATCATTCGTCACCGCAGCGGACCACCTCTCTTCTCTCCGTTATACAATACCACAAATTGCTACAGAAGCACAGCGACTGCAAAATGGAATACCAAAGTTGGATGAGGCGGCCGTGCGTTTCTCTTCCATATACAACAAAAATGTAGAGAACCCAATGTTGGATGGCAGGAAGCAGGCCATGCAACTGCTGAGGAATGTGGACCGATTGTCCGATGTTTTAGAGCTGCCCACTCTGCTTTCTACAGCGGTGTCTTCCTCGTCCGCTAATGCTGGGGTCGCTGGGGGATCGAACACGAATTACTCTTCTGCCCTAGACCTGTTTGCACACATAAAACGATTACAGACCCTTTATCCCGATTCGCCGCTAATTAAAGACATTGCTCGACAGGCGGAGGATGCAATGAAGGACATGACCAGCAATCTTATTGCTGGGCTTCGGGTTCAAAATATAAGACTTGCTGCGGCTATGAGAACTGTGGGTTGGCTTCGACGTGTCGCTCCGGAGTTAGAGGATCCTAGGAACGACGAGGCGCCTGCAATGAATAGCGAGGGAGCGTTTGGAGCATTGTTTTTAGTTTGTCGGCTGGCAAACCTAATATCTATGCTTGAGGCTCTTGATCCATTGAGAGAGCTCGCAGACCAAGAAACACAGAAGCGGCTACAAAGCAATGGGAAACAAATGAACACATCTACTACCAGCAATGCTTGGCCTGCGGGTCAGCAAACGGAACGATTTTTGAAAAGATACATTGAAATCTACCGAGAGCAAAGCTTTGCAATAGTTTCCATGTACAAAAATATATTCGCACCCACACCATCCGAACCTGCCTTGCCATCCGCAAACGTGCCCGGCCTAGATCTGCGGGACTTAGGCGTACAGACAAAACCGGGAACAAAATTGAGGAAACCTCAGAATGACCCTTTACCACGTTTACCTGCCGCGCTGGCTACTTTCCCGATGCATCTAGCGCAACTCTTGACAGAAACATTGAAGGCATATCTTCCAAATGTCAAAGACAAGAGCTCACGAGAAAGCCTGCTTACTCAAGTGCTATATTGTGCTAGTAGTTTGGGCCGGTTGGGCGGAAATTTTAGTATGATATTGTCTTTCCTTGGCGAAGGGGACGAAGAAGGCGACGCAGAGGACGAGGATGTGACAGTCTCTGAATGGGAAGAAGTTATGAAGAAGCACCGTATATTGTCAGAGCGGTTGGATCAACTAACGGCCGGCGGGGCTGATAGCGGGCCAAAAACAATCTCTAAGGCGGTACCACCATTAAGCTAGATTGAGAGAATACTACCATGTATACGGAGTATGATAACACCAATACTAAACATCAGCGCATGTCTGGAGGCGTATACACGAGTAGTAAGTTAGACAAACAAGAATTGTGTCATATAGAACCCAACAGCAGAACGAGGCGTAGTTTGTTCAGCTTCGCCTCAGTTTTATGAGCGTCTGTGGCCCTCCTGACGAACAGGCCCGGCAGATAAAAATATAAATATAAAAATAGGCTAAACCCGTAGGCCAGGGCGAACGGGGCGGATCCACTCCAGGGCTAACCATTCCGGTTCCCCATTTGGTGTTGCAGCCCTGGAGCAGGCGGGCAGCGGCTGCTTTGTCATCCTGGTCCCGGGGTCGCTGTGCCCGCCCGTTGATTGTTCGGTTGGTGAACGATTGTTTCTCCTCCTTTGAGCTGGCGTTTCTTGCGTTTCTTCTTCTCTCTCTTATAAGCTTCCCTCTTTGTTCTCGTAAACCTTCGTTCTCCCTGTCTCAGATGTCGATTTAAATGTAGATCCTCTGCCCTCCTCTACCCCTCCACGTTCCTCCGTCCTGCGGCCCACTCGCACCCTCCTTTGACAGTAGATCCGCCCCAGCTAGCACCTTCGTTGACCTGCCCAAGCCTGTCCTTCTGACTGACTATATTTTGTTGCATAAACCTCTATGCAGCCTTGTATATTACGTGACACGCTCACTACTGTCCATTTTGTTCTCGATACCAACCAATGGCCACTGTGGCAGCCCATGCTACTTCCCAGCCAAACGGTGGTTTGATTGACCCTACCAAGCAAGCGGAATACCCCATTCTCCTGGGCGACAAATTGGCTGGGAAGCGACAATCTAATACAAATAGATTCATTGGCATTACATATAACCATAAGAGCAAGTCGGCTTCTCGACATCAAAAGGCGACAATCACTGCGACGGGCTCCTCCCAGCATCTCTACAAGCTCACACTCCAAGACAAATCCCACAGTGCAGAACAGACAAATCTTATACACACATACCATGGCAGCGTTGATCCTGCGTCCCTAGTGTCCGAATCAGAGACCAGCAACTTAGTCCTGGTGTTTGACCCAGAGCGAAGAGCGTTTGTTCTCGAGCCTGTGTCGACCAGATTGAATTTCAACCTTCAATCCGCGCCTGGGAAATCTACTCAACAAGTTATAGAACAATACCCGCAGCTTAGTGTTCTCGCTGGGGAAGAGCAAATATCTGGCGATGACCAATTACAGGAGGGACATGGTGAGGATGATGCCCAGGGTGCTGCGGATCAAAGCAATCCGTATGATTTTCGCCACTTTCTTCCAAAGCCTAAAACTGAAAGCGAGGGACCTGAGACCACTACCCCCGATGCACGTCAAACTCCTCGGAATCATGCAAATTCACATTTAGCACCACCACCTGTCACCAGCGTGAGACCAAGACCAAAGCCAGTAGCTAAGGCGAAGCCTCAAACAAACCCGCTTCGACAACAGAAACGACAACCGAAAGCGACGCTTGCAGACAAAGGATCGGCGAAGCCTAAACCTAAATCTGCTCCCCGCGTCGATGAAGTGGACCTCGGCCTCGATTCTTCCTCCTCAGACAGAGAAGAAGCCACAGCACAGAGAGCGAATGAAAATAAGCCGACACAAGCAGCCAAATCTCCTGGGGCGAATATAATTGTTGATGGCGATTTAATTATCGATATGGGTTCTCCACCCCCCGCCCGCCCAGCCTTCAAAATAAATCCTCGACATTTCTCGTCGAACAATACTTCTGCGAATGAAGCGGACTACGATAGTGACGACGAGGGAGAGATAGAAGACTTGAGATTACCGTCTCCTGCAGGCACCACAACTCAAGCTCACAAGGGTTACGAGGAGGATGAGGAAGAGGACGAGGATGAGGGCGAGGAAGAAGGGCATGAGGAACCGGAAGGAAAAGGAGAAAGCGCAGAACAGGATGAAGTTATAGACGATGATGATTTGGCTGCTGAGATGGAAGCGGCTTTTGAAGAGAGCGCAAGGGAGGAGGAGCAAGAGAGGGCCCAAAGGCTATTGCAACAACAACAACAACAGATGCAACACCACATTGTGAGTGACGATGAAAGCGAAGTAAGCGAGGAAGAGTAAGTACATTATGATACACACTTATAAGAGCTATCGGCTTCTGTTCACAGTATTTTGATACTATTTTGGGGTTCTTTTCCTTTTTTTTTCCCTTGTTGGAAGAGCAGAGCGAACGTGTTTCTTTGAATATGGATCCGAGGATTATTTCTTGCTTCCATATATGATTGTATGATATCAATACCATAGTACTATTCAACGATTTAAAAAAAACAATGATAGACAAGTCGTTTATATAATATACATTTGTCGTATTCCTCAAATGTCCCACGGTATGTTCCAGCGCATCCAATCCGGAGAGTACCCTGCGTCATGGCGATGACGGAACAACAATAATCCGGCACATACCTAATTCAGTTTTGAGCTTCACAGTCCAACCCTCGCGTCTGGACAAGCCTCACACTCCAGACGCTGCCCACCGAGCCAATATATCACGTCAAATCAAACTATGCCATCCGTATGAGCATCTCTACGTTTTGGAACCATCTCCCATGACTTATTCATCCATGTCCTCTCATGGGGACACGTGGTGATCGAGGGTGAATGACATCAGGATAACTCTTCCCCCGGGCGAACCAGGGCGTTGATTAGTGAGCTGTCCGTATCGTGCGCGATATTACTATACCGCGATATCGTTCCGCTTCGTTCAGTTGAACTCTTGTTTGGCTCCTTCTTCCTCATTAGTCACTTTGATCAAAAATGCCCGCTACATCTTCCTCGACGCGTGGGCCCGCACCCGCACCCCCAACACCCTCCAGCCGTGTGCTAGTCGCGGCTCAGTCGCAATGGCTATTCACGGACGCAGAGCTTTACCGGACACCCTCTATCCTCGATGGGATGACGATTGAAGATGAACACACAAACCGTAGCAAGGGGGTTAACTTTATCACCCAGGTCGGAATCCTGTTGAAGCTTCCACAGCTCACGCTCTGCACCGCGAGTGTCTATCTCCACCGCTTCTTCATGCGATATAGTATGAAAGACCTTCCGCAGCGCCCAGGAATGCATCCCTACCCGATTGCCGCCACTGCTCTATTCCTCGCTACCAAGGTCGAGGAGAATTGCCGCAAGATGAAGGAGCTAATCGTAGCCTGTTGTCGCATCGCACAGAAGAAACCAAGCATGGTGGTGGATGAGCAGTCAAAGGAATTTTGGAGATGGCGCGATACTATTCTACACAATGAAGACACGCTGCTTGAGGCCTTGTGTTTCGATCTTCAGCTTGAGCAACCCTACCGCCTTCTCTACGACTTCCTTTGCTACTTCAAGGTACAGGAGAATAAAAGGCTTAGAAATTCTGCCTGGGCTTTCCTTAACGATTCTACATACACGGTACTATGTGTCCAATTCCCCGCACGCACTATAGCCGCAGCCGCGCTTTATGCGGCAGCAAGGCACTGCGAAGTTACGTTCGAAGATGACTCCCTAAATAGGCCTTGGTGGGAGCAATTAGACGTTGATCTCAATGAGATGAGAAGGGCATGCGATCGGATGGCAGATATATATGAATTTGTTTCCGTTCCGGTACCTGGGCAGCAATATGTGCACCTCTCGACCCGCGACGACGAACCCACTGACAGGACAAGAACGTTCCACCGCCCCAAGAGCGAGGGCAGTATGGATATAAGCGCCAACAACAGTGTGTCCCCCGGCGAGATTAATGGGCGCAAACGTGAAAGGGATAGCCATTCCGGCTCATTTAGCCAACATCCAATAAGCGTTCCCCCAAATGGCGCAGCATCGGGGAACCAGGACCCCCAACCTTCCCCGAAGCGTCAGCGGCGTGAAGGGAGCGACGCTGGCACTGAAACATCTTCATTCAGCCAACCACAGCCATCATCATCGCAGGCCTCATTAACTCAAGGAGCTTCAAACCTTAACTTAGCATCAAACCAATCTTCGCAAACCGCCATCGGCGATCCATCCAGTCAGAGACTACCAGAAATGAACGGCCACGGGCATCCCAGGAATGCCTCTCCTCCCAAAAGCAGAATCCCGCAAGCGGCACGCATCCCTCTAAATCAACAACGGCAACAACATCCACTTCCTCCACCACCCCCAGTTACTGTGCCTCCTCTTCCTCATCAACATCCGCAGCCTCCTCGCCGTGGAAGCTATGGCAACAATCCACAACCACCAAATAGACAACCGCCCCCAAGAGGCCCACCGTCGGCGACAGGATCCTCAGTGTTCCACCCACCGCCACCGCCACCATCCAATCCCTCAAATGTTGACGAATTACAGCAACGTATTGATGCTATTATCCAGCAAGGCATACCACCGGAAAACGAGCGGTCCCATGAACCCAGAGGAAATTATTACTATCGTCCATCATCAAATGAAAGGGAGCGGGATAGGGATAGATATAGAGAAAGAGATGTAGACAGGAACCGAGATCGTGACAGAGATAGGTATAGGGACAACGATGAGGATAGAGACAGAGCAAGAGAAAAAGGCCGCGATCATGATCATACCCGTTCAAGGAGACACTCATCAGAGACATCAGGATCCGCCGCCATGTCCGCGTCTCTCTCTGCGCCCTCCTTAGCTGGAACACTACCACATCCACACCCGCCACCACCGCCAGCACCACCGTCGTCCCTGATTCCACAAGCTCCCGCTTCTGAGACACGCCGTGACCCAGAGCAGGATCAACATAAACGCGATGCTGTAGAAACGAATACCGCCGCGCCGCAGGAGAACGATAACAAAATCAACGAGCCTGATGATGGCGGTGGGAGCGAGGAAGGGGAGGTTTAAAATAACGGCTGTTCCCTCTTGCCAACATCACCCTCTCAGTCTCCGAGGGATGACGGGTGGTTGGCGAAATGGATAGCACTATTATTGGCAATCAGACATTCATGCGTTTAGCGGCACCAGTCACAACCCTGGTTTGATTATACGATCAATACCCGTTGAAAAACATCACCATTTTCGGTGCTGCCGTCATCACTAACAATTACTTAAGGCTCGTCTGTGAACAGCCTCCACCGCTTCCCTCAACTTGATAGCATTATAAACTACATAAGAAAACGAGGCCTAGTCCCTTTTTTCAAACCCGGATCTCAATCTACATGTATGTACCTGATACCCTTCTTTTCAGGGAACCCACATTTGTATATATATATATATATATATAGCGAACAAGATATTTCGCCATATGCCTTCATTATATCCACGTACATATCCACTCCAAGATGTGATAATCAATAAAAAAGAAAAAAAAGCTCCTCAGAAAAGCTAAGAGGACCAAACTTAGTTCTATAGAAGGCAAAACGTATAGCTTATAGTTAAAACCGACTAGTAGACAGAATACAAAAGCAACCAACATCACAGATCCTGCGGCAAGTTTTTACCTTTCCCTAAATCTCCGCTTGGTCTCACCTATTCCACGTCTCGCATATTTTTCTAGATCCTATATTAGATGTGACAAATTGTTTGCTATAGCGAGCCAAAAACAGGAGACAAAGGAATCGCCCTCTCACGCGAGTTAATGTTTCCCCAAAAGCTGAACCAATTAGAGGGAGTAGTAGGTAGGCTTCCTCTATCTAAATAAATCAATAAGGAAAAAAATAAGGACAAAAGAAAAGAAATAGGGGCCAGGGCCAGGGCCCCGAAAGCGGATCCGGACATCTGTCCGGATTTACCTGTCGGATTTACATCTGGAGCGTACATATGAAAGAATTTTCGATTCGATCCAATCGGCTTTGTTAGTTAAATTATGGTTAAATCGAGCGAGTAAATGACTAAAAAAAAAATTCTAACGGAAGGGGTAGAAGGGTTACATATGCATGGAGGAAAATCTATATGTGATGAAAACGGATAGGAAAGCTAATAAAGAAGGGAGAAAGGGGGAAGAGGGTCCCGCTTCCCCCCAAGGTTCAACCAAAGCACGATAAGAAAGAACGGTTGGAGAGGAGGGAATTTAGATTGTTATTTTGGGTTTTGTTTCGGAATCGCTTCCAATGAAGTTTAAACGATGTTTTTCTGTTCCTTTTTTCCATTTTGCTTGCGCCCCAAGGATATGATCACCCCAAATAAAAAAATTTGTAGGTAGAAGACATGATGTGAGAAAGTAGGGTCAAAAGCGCACAATCGATAGCTGACAAAGGGATAAATAGTAATAACAATGGTTCGAGAACGAAAGGATTAGAAAATAATACATAGTAATAAAAACCCGACCGGAAAAAAAATAAGAGAAAAGTACAAAAAAGATTAAAAAGAGCCCATATTGAAACAAATTGCCCAAGAGCCTTAAAAACGCCTTTCCTGTTCGCTTGGAACTTATTAAAAGAGTTAAGACAGCGCTAGAATGAAGAATATGGCAGACCAACTTCGAACTTCGGGGGAAAAAAAATACAACAGGAGTAGAGTATATGTACAGAAGGGGGGGGATTAAAAGAAGTATATACTGCCTTTTCGAGCAAATATTCAGAAAAGAGCGGGGATATCAAGTTATGTTGAGAAACGAATGATTCAAAATTATACGTTCGCAAATATTGCATCGAGTTCGTCAACTTCGACGGTTTCTGGGCTGGGCAAGTCGGTCCACGACTCTAGCTCCATTCCCATTCCTAGTCCCATTTCAGTATCCAGACACATGGCCGGTTTAATGAGTTCGAGCGTGTCGTCGAATGCCGACGCCGATTTGTCTAGAACGGTAGCGGCAACTGTATTATCAACCATATCGATTGTATCGCCATCCATTCCGCTTCCATCTGCCTCCAGGGCAGAGTTTGCGTCCTCGCCTTCAACTATAGCGATGGATCTTTTGAGGCCCTTGATAAACTCAGTGGCCGCTCCGGATATTCTAGTAGAGGAAATCCCACGCCCAATAGTAGCTGTGACGTCGTTTTCTCCTTTGAGTGGCGTAACGGAAATGTTTTCAGTTGCAACAACTTCAGTGTCCATAGCTACGTCGGCACCAGCATCAGCATGTGATGTGGCGCTAGTAGCTGACGATAAAATAGATAGCTCTGAGGAAGCGGACGGTGACGGAGATGCACCAAACAGCGTAGTCGCCGCGGCCTCATCCAGGTGCTGGTCCTGGTCGGGATTCTGGAGAATATGCGACGTAAAGTAGTCAACATAATCGCTCTCTTGATTATTGGATTCATGATGCGACATTGTAGACCCCTCCATTTCCACCTCGCCACTACCCTTTGAGGCTTTCTGTCCGTTCGATACATGGTCCTGAGGTTTATCGTCCTTCTCGAGGTCTTGTCGTTTTCTCGCCGCCACCTCCTCTGAGGAAGTTCGCTCACGGACGGAGCTAGCTGTCTGGGTAAACTCCTTCTCATCGCCTTCCAATGGTGGAGAAATCGATCGATGGTTGTATGACACACGATGAAGATTGGATAGGTTACCCCTTACACCATAATTCCGGGATGAAGTGTGAGGCCCTCCAGGAGCTGAGTGTCCATCTAGTTCAACACCATCTTCATCATCAAATTCCGGCGCAGATAAATCAACCTCTGGGCTTGGGCTCAAGCGAGCGCGCTCACGGGCCAAATCTTCGTCTGCATCGTCAAGATCGATACTTGGGTCCGATACGCTAGGGGTTATCCGTTTCGATTCCGTTGCCGGAGTTAGTATACCATCAGAAGCCTCTGGAAGTGCTTGGTGTGGCGATGTCGTTAGGTAAAAGAACACTTTGCGCGGATGCACTGGAATCAGCTCCTTTGCGATTGGGCAAGGCGAAAGCGCCGTCCAGGGACGTTTTAAATATAGACTTAACCGCGACGACAATAAAGCTGCTGCATTCGCTGAGCTATGATACGAAATAAAACGAAAGAGTTAGCGATACTCTTCTTGCGCACTAGCACAAAGTGAACCCCGGTCAGATAGAGAGTACTTACTTCGCAACTGTGTCATTTGTGTTTGAAAGGACAGTAGCAAGTTCCTTAATAAGATGGGGCCTGTTTCCAGTTCTTTCCAGTTGTTCAATAACAGCAATTACAATATCATCGTTGATGCCATCTGTGTCGATTTTGGTAACA
Organism: Blastomyces silverae; assembly: GCA_001014755.1. Taxonomy (NCBI): domain Eukaryota; kingdom Fungi; phylum Ascomycota; class Eurotiomycetes; order Onygenales; family Ajellomycetaceae; genus Blastomyces; species Blastomyces silverae. Next base: position 12,024 of record LDEV01001457.1, on the reverse strand, counting down.
ATGCCTGTATCCCCGGGGGATGGTGGCGGCGTGTGTTCATAGGTACCAGCGCCTCTCTGGCTCTTTTGACCGGAGCCATCGACTTTTTCTTTCAGTAGATTTGATTCTTGAGATTCAGATGAAACTGACAAAGGCGACCGAGTTGTCGAGTCGTGTGACCGCTTGACTTTTTTTGATGGCGGTTGTTGCGTATCTGATGTCGCGGGATTCTTTGGGGTAGTTGGCGAGCGGTGGGAACGCGACGCAGAAGGTAAATGAATACCTAACGACGGCAGGGAGAGCGACTTTCGGCGTGTGTTATAAACCATTGTTGTAAATGTAAAGACAAAACAGAATATATCATGAAGCGGTTGAAAAGAGGATGATGGTGATGAAGGTCGATGTGTTTGTTTGGAGCTTGGAGAGAAAAAGATGGGCAGTCGGCGTTGAGCGCAAAAAACACCAGGTAACTGGGGACACTCGGACAAAGGAAAAAAAATACAGGAGTTAGGAGGATTGGTTCTCTTTGGTTTGTTGTGGGTTTCAGCTAGGAGAAGGCGGGATTATTGATAGCAAATGCAGGCATTCGATTGGGCAGATAGGGTGTTGTGGATCGGTCGTGTGTAGCCGGGAATGCGACAGGTAGTCGAAGCAGGTTAGGGGATCAGCTAGCAAGGCTAATACAACGCTAGGGAGCAGTCCAGCTGCAAAAAGGGCGAGGAAAAAATAGAAGATCCCAGTCGAGGCAGCAGCCTGCCTAGGAACTTTGCAGCCAGCTTGCATCAGCCAGGGAGGCCAAAGTTTGAACCAGGAAAAAGTGTCACACCGCCCGTGGGACTCTAACCAGGCGGCGAAATTTTTCTTGCACACAGCCGGGAGAGTACCCTTAATACAGTATTCAACGTATTTGATTCGACCATCAATCCGTACAAGCGTGGAATATAGAACATCAGGCCCCCATAATTTTTGAGCGGAGGGTGGGAAAAATAAATACGAAACTTTAGCACTTTCGGCCTTCTGCTTTGCTTGCATAAATGAACAACGACAAAATTTTACAGGTCCTTGGGCCGGATTGAAGGAAGCGAGCTTAGGCAAGCGACATCTATGACGAGAAATGATGTCTCCAGCCAGAAGCAAGAGAAAAGGCGACTGTGACAATTAGTAAATATCAGCGCGAGTAGTGGAAGCGCCGAAAAGAGGCGCTGATGAACAGAACTCTCCAGGGAAGAATTTCCGTCAATAACGCGGCGGGCAGGGGCGCTGACGACTTGCTTGCTGATGGCAGTGGCCGTCCGTTGTCGCGATGATAAGGCAAACAAAACCGCCCCCAGCGCTGGTAACTGGAAAAAGCTAACCTTGGGAAGCTTGGGGCAAGTCGGCGATGCGAGTTATGCATGTTGTTGCCAAAAGCTCCAGGTACTGTCCAGAAGGCCCCACCATCCTGCAGTGGATGGCTAGTACAAAAAGAAAAGTGTTTTTCTTTTTTTTCTTTTTTTCTTTTTTCCTTGCTTTCTTTTTTTCTGGGGGGCCGAGGAGGCCAAAGATGGCAAAAAGGGTAGGATTATCGCAGCATGAAGCCGAAGTGGTTGGTTGTTGGAGACAAGTGGAAACTGCTAGCGCCACTAGTCGCCTCGGAAGCTGGGAAGATTGAACAAATAAAAATGAGACCTTTTGAAACTTACCCTGCAAAACCACGACTTCCAGAGCAGCAACCGGATCTCGTGGGAAGAAAAAGTGGAAACTAGAAGACCAAAGGAATCCTAAAAGAAGAGTTACGACAGTCAGCAACCTGGGCCCAGGGTAGGGGGCAACCTTATTTTTCTTTTTGCTACGGCCGGTGATGGAATTTGTATGTCACGACCTCGGCCAGCTGGATCCCAGTGCCGCAGAAAGTAAAATTATTATAGATCGCTGGTGACAACTTACAAGAGGAGAAGCTCTCACCTATCAAACTCTAAAACACGCCCTGAGCTCTTCCAAGCATGAAGGTATAGCGCGTCGTCTATCGCGCAAAAAAGATCAGAGAGCAAGTCGGCGATGCACTCCAAGGAGTCTGGCATAAAAAAGCATATTTTTGGAAGAAATACACCAACATCGACGGATGTCTGCGGATCAAAAGAAGCACATGCAGTGATGACATGCAGCATCCCAAGGTTGTCGAGTCGCGACAGAGGCAGAATGAAAATGCTCGCGTTACCATATATTTAGGCCCCCTTTCTCCCCATCGCAGCAGCCATCCAATGTCTCCAGAGATGGAGGTGGATGTAACACCTATGCCCAGCCCAGGCTGTGAAAGGGGGAAGCTGTGTTAACAGCAATTAAAGAGGGTGGCGGCATTGGTGTGACAACGTAATAGTTATGGCTTCGTTCTAAACCCGTAAGCCAAGTGAACACTGTGCCGCGTAGAGAACGTTGGAGTTGTTGTTGTTGTTGTTGAGATGAAGTCGTAAAGTGGGAACGAACCTTGGAATCTTGGAAGATGAGGCTGATTTCCTTTTTGGGCAATCTTCACCTCTATCCTTCCTCTGCTGACAACTTACATACTCTTGTTGGCCTCCAAAAGCCCATTTTCTATATTCTCAAGATACATACTGTGTATGGGCCTTCCTGAGCTTTGGCTGCTTGATACCCCTTTGCCTTGGAACAATATGTAGCCCAAGCACCAATCAACGTATATGTATTCTTAGTGTTGTACCCGCGCTCCAGCAGGCTTGCATCCCGGCTCCGCAGCCGATCCGTGGGGTATCAGGGTTCGACAGTACCGTACGGAGTGCCACGAGGAGAATTGACAAGAGATATGATAGGAGCGGCTACTTTGTTGATTTGATAACAGGTTTTCAGCACCCCAATCTTCGCCGGCTAGCCTCTCCAGTTTTCACCGTCATTAAAGGTACTGTACATACATACTCTTGTGAAGAGAGGACTTTGCAAGCAAATCATCTTTTTGGGGGCCTACTCAAGGGTAGGTAATCCCCACAACGTAAAATATCAGCCAGCATGAAGATAACTTTGTCGTCCGTATTAAAACAAGTTTGAGCCAACGCCCACATCCATGATCGCGCCACGCAGTCCGCAGTATCTGACCTCATAATTTGTCGATCTCAGTAACTTCCATCTTCGACGTTCCCAGTTGATGACATAGTTAAAACGTTTTAGACAGATCACATCCAAATCCTGCTGTATTGATCTTACGTTTCTCACTGGAACCTGTCTGTCGATTCGACAGCACGCACAATGAGGAAAACAGGGAGGCGGATGGAAGGCATTCAAATCACTGTTTCGTTGTGTTGACCGGCCAAAGGTTGGCAAGCTGAATTTTGGTGTCAGCGGCCCTCGGAGGTAACCAACGGCGATGCAGGCGGCTGATTCATGGATGGCTTTCCAACCGCCACTCGTCATAAACGATACGATTACTAGCGCCACGAAGTGAGTGATATGCCCCTGAAATCACCCTGCCCCTACCCAATTTTCGGGGGAACAGAAAGCCCATTCATTAGCCCGACCAGAGTGAGCGTATGGAACCCGTAGTGCTTTTTTTTACTTTCCTTTCTTTTTTCTTTTCTTTTCTTTTTTTCTTTTCTTTTTTTGGTTAGTGGTACAGATTATCTAGCTCACCCTACGGATTATGCGGTCCGGCTATTTTGGAAGTTCGTGGAAGCTGTATTTCAATAGCCATACATAGGTAACTCCATATCTTTGCATCTAGTAGGTACCCATATACATTCTTTAGTAGGTGTGAGTATCTAAGTAGGAAGCATATCAGCAGGTACGTAAAATACATATCTATATACATGAGAAGCAGGGTTTAAGAAAAACAATTCCAAGGCGAAGGAAGAGTTGAGTTCTACATATTTAGTTAGTGAGTCCAATGACTCGAGAGGTTATCACACAAGGACAACAAGAACACCTTCAGGACCTGAAGGTTCAACAGCGCATCATAACTTCCTCGCTCCCCAACCAAACCATCCCGCTACAGATTTGTCACCTCCATCCACATGTTCTCTCTCTTCCTTGCCTTCGCCGGCCTCCTTCTTGGGCCGCAAAATAAACTTCCACGTCGTTCCCATATGCCACCGCTTCGACTCTACGATCTCCAACCCGCTCTGCCGCACAATCTCCCCTATATCGCGATTCCACCAACACCCATGTCGGTCAGCATGGGCAGCTGCGAGATCATCAAGGAGTTTGTTGAGCCAATTGTAGTGTGAGCGGCCATGCTCTAACAAGAGAATCTCCCCGCGCTCAGGCTCGACAAGTGTCCCAAGATGGGTGAGGTAGGACACGGGATCGGGGAGGGAGCAGAGACCCATTGTCTGGATGACGGTGTCGAACTTGCCAGATGGTTGTTGGGCGCGCATTTCGGGGGTCTGTAAGCTTATGACCTTGCTATCTTTGACGTCATTGTTACTGTTATCGACGCTGCTATGCCGCGAGAGCTGCGCTGCAGCTGTATGTGGTGGGGCCGGAATAGGGGTCATAGCATCCTGCGCCCAAAACGCAGCCAATTTGAAGTGCGGATACATCTTTTCAAACTTCTCTTTGGCGATCTCCACCATTTGGGGACTTTGGTCTACGAATGTGACAGACCTGCATCCCTGAATCTCAGCTTTGCCCTTCTTGTCCGTTCCGCGTTTCTCTCCCAGGGAATAATATTGCATATTTCGCCCTGTGCCACAGGCAACTTCCAGCACGTTGCCACGCGCTCTCTTGACCAGCTCCTCTCTCTTCTTGCCAACGCGCATGATCCGCTCTGCCATTTCCACCTCTGCATCGTAGGTTGGGGCTGTTTGGTGGTATCGATCCGACACGTCGTCGGGTACGGAAAGAGTTTTGGACTGCTTCACTGTTCTGTCGTAGGTTACGTAGAGATAGGTTCCATATGTTGAAAAGAAGAATGCGGCAACTGCGCATACAGTCAAGCCTTTTGGGTTTATTGACCTGGCACGCGGTGGTGCGGCCTGCGCTGGAGTAGACTGGTAGGAAGGCCTATTTGGCCGGACTCTGTTGTAATTCTCATTAGCATCAAACCTATATGAATAATTTGGGTTCAATGATAGCGGTAGCTCGTAGATACACAAGGGGCCACATTTGAGGTCCATAGGCGCTGCAGCTAAGGGAATGATAGAAACAGTCACCCAACATCCAGACCCAACAGAGTGCCCAAATATAGGAAGTTATGATGCAGAGCTTTTGCAAACACAATCTGCTACTGACCTTTGAGATGGTGCCATGGGCAGTTGCTTTGACATTCCTTTCGTCCTTGGCCCATTCCCGGGTTTCGGCGGGCGCTTTGTGTTTGGAGGCGACACCATTGTTTTTATTTCAGAAATCCGGACGCCGGTGAAATTGTAAAAACATGAAAATGTTTGGGTATATAAAACAGAAGTGGCTCGGAGACTCCGCGCGTGCGACTAGGCTCGGAAGCAATCACACGACGTCCGCAACGGCGGTTGAATGAACCCTGACAAACAGAGATAAACAAAAGAAATAGCAAATAAAAAGGAAGAAGAGAGTATACAACAAATATACACGTGAGATCCGGTTTAGTTAATTTGAAGCTCTTTAGCCTTGGTGTATTAAATATATGAAAATAATTTCAAGACGGATCTAAGAGCCATAAGCTGGGCATCAATGGAGGCCAATCCAAATATAGGCGAAAGGAGGAGGTAAAGAGAATGATATAAACCCTAGAAGAAACCCGAGTATCTTCCAGATATCATGTCGCCAACTGGAGATGTTCTCTGCTGTCCACGGGTAGTGTGTCTAGGATGTCACTGAATTTGATGTTGCGGCGGTTCCAATATCTCGGCAACAAAATTCGAACGACGCAACGTGATTGGTCCAAGCTCATCTGTGACTGCCGCACAATTACCAGGTGTCAAGCTCCGTGCAGGGACAGTCATAAACCTAGTAGGTGAGCAGTTGTAAGTATTCGCTCTTCACGACATGCCACCACCGGCTGTCTGCTATGAATATGTTTCCTAAAGGCGACTGGGTTAACTGGCGACGCCCTGTTGCAAGCTCGTATGGACAAATTGTTCCGGCAGCCGATTGTACGCGGCACCAAACGATGGCAAACGCCAAATATCCACTTGGCCGCCGAGCACCCCATCCTTCTAGGCCTTTCCCACATCGCTGTAGCCGAGCATCGACTGACCACGGTTAATTGTGTGAAAAGGAAGTGAAGTGAAGAAGACGACGACGAAGAGCAGGGGATAGAAGGCTACAACTTCTGAATATGGCAATAACAAACTCAGCACAAGACATGATTACCGGATCTGAAACCCCGTTGCCGGATTCTATCATCGTTGTTGGGGGCGGGGTGTTTGGATGTGAGTGAAAAAACATATCCTCATTGGGAGCCGAATTGGCACTGTCCGCTGGATATTTCCTGTTTGTAGAACAGCTCTCTCCTCTGTACTCCCTACTTAAACCCAATCGAGTATCCATGGTTTTGTTTGGCATCCATAGCAAGTTGGGGGAATCTGGAAAGCTAATCTGACCGGTTACAGTGTCCACCGCCCTCGCCCTCTCCGCTCGCCACTCCGGGAAAGTCACACTCATCGACTCTTCACCGACGATCCCAAATCCCCAGGGCTCCTCCGTAGATAGCTCCCGCATTGTGCGTGCGGACTATGCCATTGCGGCCTATACTGCTTTGGCAGAGTCGGCTCTTGAAAAATGGCGCACGACAGATTGGGGTCAGGAAGGTCGATACACGCAGAATGGCCTCGTTCTGGTGTCATCCGGTGACCAGTTTGGCAAGGAATATGTGCAGGAGAGCTACGAGAATGTCAAAGCTATGGATCCCAATGTTGTTGAGAAACTGCCTACGAGAAAGGATGTTGAACGAGCAGCACCAGGCTACGGAGCTGGCCTTCACGTCTCGGGGGGATATGTGAACTGGGGATCTGGATGGGCCGACGCAGAGGCGTCGGTGAGGTTCGCTAAAAAGAAAATCGACGAGATGGGCAAGGTGGACTTTCATACCGGAGAAGTCAAACGGATACTATCAACACCAAATCCAGGTGATGGCCAGAGAGGAGCTGAGGGAGCTGTTGCTCCTTCCGCACGGGCAAAAGTCACCGGCGTTGAATTGGCTGACGGCACCACCATCACAGCTGATCTAGTCATATTAGCCACGGGCGCGTGGACGGGCCGTCTAGTCGACCTCCGCGGCAAAGCTGAAGCGACAGGCCAAGCACTTGCGTATATACGTATTTCCGATGAAGAGCAGGCAAAGCTCGCAAACATGCCTACTGTCTTAAACTTTTCGACGGGCATGTTCATCATCCCGCCGCGCAACAACATGCTGAAAATAGCGAGACATGCATACGGCTACCGGAACCCCAAGCGCGTGCCAGTTCCCGGCCATAACCAAACAGAGACGACGATTGAGGTCAGTCTTCCTGAGGCAGACGTCCCACTCCCAGAGGAGGGACAGGACGCTTGCAGAGCTGCGTTGAGGGAAATGCTGCCGGCGTTTGCGGATCGGCCATTTGAAAAGACGCGTGTGTGCTGGTATTCGGATACGTAAGTTAACTGACCCCCTTGTCCACCAATCCACCCACACACCATCTCCATAAGCAATGGTAATATAAACCTTTACACAACATCTTAATCCTAACCCCGTCCTTTTCCCTTTTTGCCACCCACCAGACCCAAAGGCGATTTCATAATCGACCACCACCCGCATTACACCGGCCTCTTCGTCGCAACCGGCTGTAGCGGCCACGGTTTCAAATTCCTGCCAGTACTCGGTGAGAAGATCGTCGATGCCGTCCAGGGTCGCCTGAATCATGAGTTACAGGAACTGTGGCGTTGGCCTGGCGCCGTTGGTGGTGCCGAAGGTGATGATCCTGGGACTGCTACTGTTGTGTGGACGGAGGATGGGAGTAGGTCCGGTCCAAAGGGGCTGATTCTGATGGATGAGTTGGCTAAGGGGAAGCAGAGGGTGAGCAAATTGTAGGGTGGTAGGTAGGTTTTCTTGGTGTTTTATATGCCGTTCTGGTTTATTTCATGTTTGGTTCTATATCTATATGTTATCGATTTTTGTTGCACGTTGCTGTTGTCTTGACTTCTCCTCTCTTCTTGGCCCCTGAAATGTGAAGTGCATGAATCATGCAGACTGTGGTTGAAGGGTGATTATATAGCACGAGGATGTATAGAATTGCTAGTGTAGCTTGTAGGTGGTAGGGTAGGTGGGTTTCCATTTGATGGGTAGATATAAATATATATGTTATTATTTATTCCAGTTGATGTTGCTCTTTGGATGTTTGGGATGGGAACAGCCAGGGCAGTTGAAGAGTCACGAAAACCCTCTCAAAAAAGTCTTGATTTCACAAGGCGCGCGTGGATGGATATATATGCGCAGGATAGATAGCCAATCTCCCAGAAAATCCCCAAATTTTCACAGTTAACTCAGATCTAAACATCTCAATCTACGATCCAAACACAAAAAGACATTCAAAAAAATTTCAAATCATCATGCATATTATTTGATTTATTCATATTCCCCAGTAAATTTATTTTCGCTAAGCTATCTTTTTTATTGCCATTAACCCTCCCTCCTTTAAATCAGCGCACAAACTGTAGTTCTCCCCCCCCCTGGCACGAGAATGCAAGTACAAAATGTAATTAATCGAAGAGGCGAAAATCAAATCAAAATGCAAACAGTGGGGAAACGTGATGAAGAGGGGAAGTTTTGTTTAGGGTAAACATAAAAAGGAAAAAAGGCAAAAGGTTCAAGGCGGAAAGGCGGAAAGGCAGACCTTTAAAGAGGAATTTCAATTTCTTGGGTTTTTTTTTAAAAAAAAAAGAAGGGCGAAATAGAACCCGTCATAATCTAGTAGTTTGTGAAATGAGTCACCCGCTCCCGTATGTCGATGGTGACAAAACAAGAGGGATGAAGCAGAAAACCGTACCATTTAGATGAAGCCCTCGTCATATGATATGTGAGGAAGGGGGGAGAGGGAAAAGGCGTGATTAAAAAATGGGACACACGTTAAAAAAAGAAAGAAGAACAGAAGAACCCATCCCATTAATCTCGAATTTATTGCGCCCGAGCGCCCCACCCATCAGGTCTGCGGGGAAGAAACCGCGACTTTTTCTAATGTGTACGTAGTAACAGAAACAGGAACATTGATAAAGGACACTTTGGAGCCGTCAATAAAGGGGAAGGCAAAAAATAGAAGCAATTCGCTATAACTCCATGTAAATGCATGACTGGAAGACATAGAAAGAAAAAAAAAGCAGTTCCTCCTCCGTCAATGGTGGCGTGGTGGGTATGGTAAATTTTTTTTTGTGGTTTAGTTGAGCAAAGCTCAAACCAGGGATTAGGATGCCCACCACGCAAGGTGAGAACTACGTGATGCATGCTCCATTCAACCAGAGAAGTATGGTCGAGAAGAAAAACTGTTAATACAAGGTGGTAACGGAATTTTCGGGTCATGTGGTGCGTGGAGTTGATGGTAGAAAGTAGCAAGGAATTAACCTTTGCGGAAGTCTGCGTAAGGACAAGTTAGCATAGGAAGTGAGTATTATAAGGGATAGAAGTGTCCAAACAAACACTTACCGGCAAGGACAGGGTAGATCATTTCAAAGGCTTGATAGATCTCCTCTCGTACTTTGGCTCCCGTCAAAACAATCTTGCCGCTGACGAAGATCAGTAGGACAATTTTCGGTTTCATCATACGATAGATGAGGCCAGGGAAGAGTTCAGGTTCGTAGGAGCTGAAATTGTGATGGCGACTGGCAAGTCCCTCCAATCGAATGGGAAACTTAATATCGCACGACCCAACAATATTCTGGATTTTGAAGTCCGTGAACTTCGCATTGAACCCCAGCTTCTGGATGATACGAGCATATTTCCTCGAAGCGAGCTTGGAATCATCTTCAGACTTCGCACCGGTAACGACCATCTTCCCCGAAGCAAAAATAAGGGCGGTGGTCTTCGGTTCGCGAATGCGCATGATGACAGCAGCGAAACGCTATATATAACATGAATTGTTTTAGCCATACTTTGTCATGGCTAAATAAATTACACCTCTCGCAAGCCAAAGGGAAGCAAGGAGGAAGCAAAAAAAGGTGCGTTATATCAGTACCTTTGGGTTGTATTCCGCATTTCTAGCGTGAAGCGCAATGGTCTTCAGATCCAGACGGCAGTCAAGGTTGACTGTAGCAACAATGTTTCTTAAAAAGGTCATGTCTGTTCAGCATTCTGGTAAACCAGAAGGACATCAGGAGCTATACTCACTGTAAAGTAGGTACAATGCCGCTAACTCCAGGACCGGCAGCGGCTCCAGGAGTCGCAGCAGGAGTTGCGGGTGTCACCCCGTTGCCGGTAGCGGCATTTCCCGCCTGCAGTTGACCATTCGCTTGTTGCAACCCGTGTACTGGCCCCGGTTCCTTCTCTGAGGATGGTGGCGTTAAGTCACCAGCGCCCCCGGGGAACGATAACGAAGCTGGAGAAGTAAACGCCTTCGCCTGCTCCGCAGTTGAGGGATGAGTAGTAAGAGAATCCATATTGTGTGAGAAATGATTCGAAGAATCGAGTGTGTATAAGGGTGGATCTGGTTGTAGAACGATCTAGAACTGAGTCTATGGATTGTGGCGTTAGAGCACTGTTTTCCCCCTTGAAATGTAGTAGTGGCAGGATCCGCAATGTAAAGCAGGCTTGTAACGACCGGATGCTCAGTTTATCTTGAGCTTCATGAAAGGACTGGAGTGGGTGAACAAAGTAGATTTACATGTGGGTAGAGAAGAACACCAAGCTCTTGGAAGTAAAAAGAAGGCAAGGTGCAGGGTGTGGTGGTATTTATGTGTGGCTGGGGGGAAGCAAAATAAAGGTGTTGTTGTTGTTGTAGCCAAAGTGGAAGTTGGGAGTGAGGCTGGAGATAACCTTGAAAGTGAAGTTGGAGCCAGAAGGGGAAATGCGGCTCTGCAGAAGCCCAAAGAAGAAAAAACACACATACCGTTTGGATTTTCGGGAGATAAACAACTCAATGTCTCCCCCGACAATAATACAACCAGACGACAACAGTGGATATATCCCGTGAGCGATGCGCTGGGACGAAGCCGGATATTACTACTAGGCTCCTCTTCCGCTTTCACGATGCGTCAAGTGATGACCTGACGGATGAGAATTGCGCAGGAAGAACAAGGAGGCAAGGTATAGATATAACCGTCCGAATTCGAGCGGCGAAAACCGGACTGATAGCTTGAGTGGATGCGCGCGGAGGACAGAGAGAGCTGTATCAAAGTCGAGACAGTGCCAGAAAGCCTCGACAAAGCAAGCGGTTTTCGGTAGGATCCAAGGCGGCGACGACAGTAATAAAAGTCGCAAAGTCGCAGAGTCGCAAGCAGAGGCAGAAAGATTAAAGAGGTAAAAGGAAAGACAAAAACAATGAAATAATCAAATATATCACTGGGTGTGCTAAGACGACAATCGCAGGGTGGTGACCCTTGACAAGCGAATGCAGGAGCTATCAGCGACAAATGATACCGCGATGGCGAATTATTTTTTTTCTTCTTGATCTAAATTTGTTGAAGGAGCGTGTTGAGGATTTTCGCAAATACCACGCGAATGAAACGAAAATAAAAAGTAGAACACCTAAGATAAGTTCCGTTCGTTCCCCCTTTTTCCTTTCTTTCTTTTTTTTGGGGGGTTTTCTGCCTTTATATATATATAGGGTGCGACGTGATAATTTTTTCCTATAGTCCTGGAAACTACTCCTCCGTCGCGCTGTTATTGATTTGGTGCGAGCTGAGAATGAACAGCCCTCCGTCACTCTCTGGAATACGAGGTAAGGGAAAGGGGAAAAGGAGAAGGGAGGAAGAGTACGGCGGAATCTATAGAAGGGGGCGGAGAAGCGGGGGGTGGAATAAGGAGGGACAGAGAGGAGGAACCAAAGGGGAGGCGAGGTTGACGTTCCGGACGATGCCAAGACCAGAGCAAGACTCCAGACGAGAACCAGAAAAGTGGGAGGACGCCTGCTTTTATACTGCGCCCGTTTCCCCGTCAATGTGGCCACACTGGTGCTTGGC
>LDEV01001449.1:0-22328 GCA_001014755.1 Blastomyces silverae | reverse complement strand
GTGCTGAAGTAGCTGGGGAGGAGGGCGTTGGCTTTGGCGCGGTGGGAGGGGTGGAGGAAGGGGGATAGGTGGAGGTTTTGGTCGTTTGCGAGGGTGAGGGTTGCGGTTGCGGTGAGGAGGGGGGCGATGCGGAGGAGTTTGTGCGGGTCGAGGAGGAGGGGGGAGGCCATTGTTGTTGTGGTTTTTTTTTTTTGGTTCTTGATGTGGATTGTTTTGTAGGGGGTGGTTTTTGTTGGTAACTATAACTAGCTATATTATTCTGAGGGTGGTGGTTATGCCCTGGAGGTGTGTATATGTCCCCTTAGGGATGAAGGGCTTATAGTAGGTGCTATAACTTAACCCGCATAGTAGATATTATAGCTAGTTACAGAGTAACTTATATATACCGAATGACCCCCATCCCCCGGGTCTGCTCAGACCAGGTGGATGCTCGTCTCCCGAAATCGCCCCTTGGGAGCTCATTATGTCACATCCCGAGCTATAAATAGGAGAATCGCCAGCGGGGTTCTGGATAGTTACCTAGCGGTGGCAGGCCCGGCTATGGTTTGCCGGATTCAATTCATGCTCTCAACAGCTGTGATATGATATCCCGCCCAAGGAGTTACTTGTGAAAAGATTAAGCTACCAATGGCTGACGAAATAAATGATAGACTGAATATTTTCATACAAGTGTAACTAGCCAAAGCTCATTGGGCGTTGCGCTTCCGAACCCATATGTCCTCCTCTCTTTCTCTGTCACCGGCAACGATGTTGATGCCTCGAGGAAGGGCTTTCAAACAGGGGAGGTAACTAGGTATGCCATTATTCACATCTACTGCTCTAGCAGAAGCTAGTTAGCAGAAGAATTCAATCCAGCAGCTGGTTAGTTAAGTTATTCATTCATTGCTGAAAGGGTGTATGTAGTCCACCAGGAGCAGAGTCGCTTGATATAGTCAGGAGAACCGGCTACGTGGAGCCAAGATCCCCGACAGACGATAAACATGCAAATTGACTTGAAGCAAAGAAATCAAGAGAATCTCGTTCAACCCCTTATGGACCTAGCATTAGCGGGGGGGTGTCAGGTCAATATCGGCGGTGAGGGTGGTTAGTGTCGTCTTCGGGCACTATTTATTTAACTGCAATTCTGTTTGTTGCAGAGATGTGTATGGGAAGTCAGAATCATTATCCTCCAGCTCTATGGGAGACGAAGGGTTGAGCAGCTGGATGTTTATTTGAATAGATATAACTAATGTCACCGGTGGAGATTGAGCAGTATAACACAACTATCTAAAGCTTTCCCCGCGAAAGGAGCAAGCGGAGAGGAGATCTTCTTTAACTAACAGAACGCAGCCACAGCAGTGACAGAATGCACCAGGGAACAGAAACGATATGTACATAAACGGGGTTCAAAATATGTGCTCTCTCAGCGCCATTTCACACAAATCATGCACTCAATCCTCTCTCTTCCTCTGGAAATACAGTACATAAAACAGGCACATCCATCTTATCTGGAACACTTCCCCCTTCTCCCCCGCTGACAAGTTCAAATCAAGCTGCCCAACAATGCCTTATCCAACCGCTCAACAACGTGTCTGCCACTAGTTTCAAGACGAACGACCCGACTCACTACTCCGTCCTCGTCCGCACGAATAACTAACTTAATGCGCTGTCTCAGGCATCCAACTAATCTTCGCACTCTTAGCCTTCCCCCCCCCCTCACCCCCCCGCTTGCCCCATTCTCAGCGAAGATCTGGGGTCGTCTGGTGGTGCCACGATGATACCTTCAGTTGATGGAGTTCCATACATGCACGTGCATACATACATGCATACATACATACATACAGCTCTACGTACAGGTAGCTGCTGCTGCGTTGGTCACCGTTGTTGGATAACGAAAACCGCTCAACTGGGGCGGGGTGAGGAGTGAGGGGGATAAATAGTGTTAGGCCTTGTTCCACGATTCGCCATCTTCGTTATCACCCTGCTGCGTGCCAGCGTGTGGGATGACGCGATGAGATGACTGTTGCGGCCCAAAGGGCATTCAGGTGTTGAACTTTTTTTTATCTGATCTGATGACTTATGGATTGGGAATTAAAGTATTTATTTAGCCTTTTTCGGCGGGTTTGGTTGGTTCCAAGGGTCGTGCTTGTCCGGTTCACCGCTGCCAGGAACCATGGATGGGTTTGTTTGATGTTTATTTGCAGTTTCTGATATATACAAAGTAGTTATGTGTAAAGTGTGATGTGTTTTTTGAGACGGGTTGGAGATATATTATTTATGTGCTGGCAGCCTCAGGTAGTTATGTAACTACTCAGGGGCGATGGCGATGATGCCACGCCATTTGGCATTCGGGGAATATCAGATAGATAGATATCTCTGTCTGGGCTGGCAGAAATGAGGCTGCTGGTCTGAATCAATAGACCCCTTACTTTAACTAAACTTCAACGATTTAGTTAGCACGCCAGGTTCAGGGCGAGCGAGCTTCATCTCGGTCTGTAAGGCGAGTGGACGGGGGACGCAGGGTAGGGTGTGTGATGGATGGCTTGATGGAACATTTTCTAAAAACTTGCTGGGGATACTTCATTTGGACAATAATTTCTAGATAAATCAATTGCCTTTGCTTGTAGACAGAATCTGCTCTTAATTATCCTTGTCTGCTTTTTCAAGCTATTGTTCATTGATGATAAGACTTAAGAGGCTCTTCTCAGCTTTGTCCAACTACATATCTGCAACATTAGTTCGCTCACTCTTGTATGTAACACCCTCACATTCAACAATCTGTAAGATATCTCTCTGTCCATGCTGATTTTGTTTGAAATCCTTTTTATTTTAACCTCAAGAAACTACATCTCCCCATCCTCTCTTTGCTTTTTCCTTCCTGTCCTCCGCGCCTCCCGTGACTGGCGCTGACACTAATCCGTACTTTGCAGTCCAAGCTACCGTTTCTCGCCCTTTTCTGCTCCACCTCTTTTTTCCTCCTTCTCTTCAACTTCCTCTTCCTCTTCTTCTGCTCTATTTCTTCCTCTATCCACAGCCCTCAAATTCATCCACCTCCAACCATTGCCCTTATGCACTGGCTGTGACTGGGAGCCCCCCCCCCGCCCAAAGTCCCAGTCAATTGTCCTCATCTTGTTCCCTGCACTCCCTCTCTCCCCTCGTACCCTACCCCGACCAAGCTTGGACCCCCCCTAATTAAGTGCTCACAACGACACTCAAGGGTCCCTCCCATCCCCATAACATGGCATCGATGGAAGAGCCTTTGATTCCGGCTGCTGAACCCTCTTTGCCGGAATCCTCAGTTGATGAGACTGTGGCTACCTCGGCTCCCACTGATGAAAATGAGCCGCCCGCGGAAGAGCCTGCTGAACAGATCCCCTCAAGTCCTGCTCCCGTTAAGGAGAAGACAACCATTACTGCATCCCCCCGCCAGAAGACTGGCACAAGTGCTGCTCCCAAACGCCCTGGAACTGCTACCACCACCGCTACGAAACGTCCTGCTGGTTCTACATCAGCCGCTACGTCCAAGCCAACCTCTGCCACTGCGAGGGGAACCACTGGAAGCACCCTCAATCGACCCCCCACCCGGCCCCCCGTGACGTCTACCACTGCTCGCAAGCCAGCATCCACGACGACTACTACTACAACCCATAGACAACGTGCATCTTTGGGCAGTTCCGCAGATGAGAGGGGCAAATCTATCGCCAGTTCAGGGGACGAGAGCAAACGGGCTGGCATTTCAGCCACGGTGAAGAGGGCCTCTCTCACAAGTTCTGTGTCTTCTAGAGCACCCGCAAGAACTACTTCGGAACGCAGGTCAACAATTACCCCGTCGTCCGCCGAAAAGAGACCTACAACAAGTCGTCCATCCACAGCCCAAAGCCCTGCGAAGCCAACCACCACGACTACACGGGGCTCTACTGCCGCTACCGCCAGGACAGCGGCGCCTACCACCACCTCGCGGACTGCAAGACCGACGTCCGGTACTACTACGAAATCTACCGCTTCTACAGTTTCTGAGTCCAAGAGGCGATTGAGTTCCTTGTCGACAACGAAGAAACCATCCATTGACACCGGCAAACCGGCAGAGAAGAAGCTCATTGCCAAGTCTGCCGCGTTACAGGAAAAGGTCAAGGAGTATGAAGCCCTCCGTGAACTGCTGCAGGCAGCAATTACGGCGGAGGAAGCTGGCAACGACGAGAAACGCGATGAGATTCAGGGTGAGATAGACGGTGATATCGCTCAGCTGAAGGGTAGCTTGGATACTGTCAAGGAAGGCGACGAGTCCACCGGAGCAAGCAAGCTTGCTGAGCTTCAAACCCGACTTGCAGAGAGCGAAGCTAAGGTGGCAGAACTCCAATCACAGCTAGACGATGTTCAATCGAAATTATCCGACGCCGCTAAGTCAACGGAAGGAGAGGCAGATAAAGTCTCTACTGCTACAGATCTAATTCGTTCCGAACATGAAGCTAAAGTGCTCGAGCTCACAGAAACTCACGCAGAGGAACTCAGTGCTCTCCAGGCGAAACTGGGCGAATCAGAGTCACAAAGGTCAGAGGCGGAATCACGATTTGTTCAGGAGCTTGAGGCTGCCAGACAGCTAGCTTCACAGGAAGGTGACTCGAAGACATCCGAATTGCTCGAACAACAAAAGGAAACCCATGCTGCTGCAGTAGCCGCCCTTGAAGCTGACCTTGCTGCACAACGGGACACCTCTGCTGAGCTAACTACCCAAATTGATACCCTGCAAGAGGAGCTGGCCACCCATACCGCTAGCCTAGAGGAAGCTGCGACTGCTGCTGCTGAAAAGGAGAAGACTGACCTTGCAACCCACCAGGACCAGGTGCTAAGGCTGGAGACGGAATTAAACGGCCGTGACGCTGTGATCAAGAGTCTCAAGGATGAAGTGCAGACTATCCAGGATACTAAGGATCAGGAGTTGGCTGCTGCGAGTGAGGCTGCCGCGCGCACCGCAGAACTTCAAGCCGAAGCTGACTCGTTCAAGGCCAAGCTAGCACAGCTCGAGTCGGAAAATGCACAGGATGCCACGCAAACTCTGGAAAAGCTTGCTGAAAAGGAAGAGGAGATTGCAAAACTAAGCCAGGTCATCGAGACGCTGCAGGATGAGATCAAGGAAGTGCAGCAGGCTAAATCCGAAGAATCGCTCAAGCAAGCGGACTTAACCACTGCACACGAGAAGGCTATGGCTGCACTTCAAGCCGAGCATGATTCTGTCCTGGCTAGCGTAACGGCAGAACATGCCGAGGACCTTTCCCAAGCCGAGGAAAAATCCAAAACTGCCACCGACTCGCTCCAGCAGGAGCTGAAAGCGTTGACGGAGAAGTACGATGCTGCTCAGGCCGAAGTTGCTAACTCAAAGACCCAACTGGAGGATGCAGCAAAGGGAGCCAGCGAGGCTCATGCGGCCGAGCTACAATCCCTACAAGAGAAGCTTGACGCAGCTGAAAAGGCGCTATTAGAAGTCAAGCAGCAGGCTGAAGAAGCCAGCGCCGAGAGGGAATCCAATTCCGCCAACCTCCAGGAACTTGAGGGTAAAGTACAGACATTGGAAGAGGAGCTCGCCAAAGGTAGCACTCGAATCAAGACTCTCGATGAAGATCTCGAAGCCGAAAGGGCTCAGGTTGAAGGACTGCGCAAGGGTCTTGAGGCATTCGAAGTAACTACTAAGGACAAGGATGAGTACTACGAGACTACCATTTCAAGGCTGGAGGTCGAGGTCAACGAAACCAACGATTCCCTCGAGGAAAAGACTGAGCAGCTCGCTAGCCTCGAGGAGAAACATACCGCTACAATCGCAGAGCTCACTGCCGCCCATAGCACAGAGATTGAAGACCTGAAGGCTGAGCTGTCCGGATCGAACGACTCCGCCCTCCAAGAGCTACAGGTCAAATACGACGAGCTCGTCGCGTCCAACACCGGAAACGATGCCGCCCATGCCACCCAGCTCGAAACCCTCAAAGCCGAACATGCCACCGCCCTCCACGAACTTGAAGCGAAACTCACACAGCAATTCGAAGATAACAAACTCAAGATCCAGCAAGATGCCGAAGGATCGCATGCGGAGAAACTTGCGGAAATCGAAGCAGGCCAGACCAAGGCGATTGAGGAGTTGCTTGGTGCGCATGAGGAGAAGTTGGCGAGTTTGAGGAGTGAGCATGAAGCTGCGACAAATGAGAAATTGGCCGCTGCTGAGGAGGCGCATGCTGGTGTTGTTGCTGAGTTGAAGGGCGATTTAGAGAAGGCGAAGGAGGCCACTGCTGCTCATACGGCAGAGGTTGAGGGGTTGGAGGTGCAGGTTGCAACGTTGGAGGAGCATGCTGCGGAACTTTCTAAGGTACAATCGGATAATGCCGCTCTACAAAAGGAAGTGGAGGCCGCTAAGAACGACCTCACCGCTGCCGAAGCTATGAAAGAGGAACTCGCCGCTCTCAAACAAAATTTATCTACCGCGGAGAGCGAACTCGGAAGCCAGAAGCAGGTACATGCCCAGGCATTGGCTGATCTTGAAGAATTGAAAGCCACTGCTAGTGCTTCAGATGAGAAGAAGAGCACTGTTGAAGCCAAATTTGCAAGCCTCGAGGAAGATATGAATACTCTAAGCGAGAAAAATATCACCCTTGTCCAGCAACTACACGAAGCCGAAGCATCCATGTCCAAGGGCAACCGACGTATCCGGGAACTGGAGTTCGAAATCGCCGAGTCGAAACTCAAGAAGCCAGAATCGCCAAATCTCTCCAACGGCTCGAACGCGAAATCCTCTAGCGGACTAGACGATAGCAAATGGGCAGTTAAGGAAGAGGACACGCCTGCTGCGGGCGACGAGCAGGCGGATACTGCCAAGGTACTGCCAGAAGACGCTGGTCCTACCACTACTGAAGGTGAGGACCTCGGTTCTTCTATTGAGGGAACGGTGGGCGTGCCCCGTTTCATTTCTCTTTATTCGCTTTTCTCGCGCTTTTTGTTTTTGGATTTCCGACTTCTGCGTGGTCTTGTCGTCGTCTCTTGGCGGCCTGCTGTTGGGTATTTTTGATCCGCTTCTTAATTGTGTTTTTTTGGGTTTAATATTGCGAGCTTGAGTGCGATTGCAGGCGTGCTTTGCTTTTTAATCATTTGAAACTTTTTGATTCATTCGTTTGCTAACTGGAGATTTCTCTCATTCTAGATGGCCAGCATTCGGGAACAGCTCCGCCAGCTTGAGGATGTAAACGAGGGCATGTTCGACGAGAACGCTAGGTATGAGACTTTCTTTCAATTATTTATGGATACTTTTCTTTAGCTCTTCTCATACCTCATACCATCATCTATCAATTTTCTTTGTCTTTTCGTTTTTTCGACAACCTCTTCCACTCTCCTATTGTCCAATGTCTAACCCGCAAAATCCAAACCTCTGTAGAATTGTGGACATGCTTTCCAAAGTCGGCCAGGATCCCACACCGCCAACCCCAGGCACACCCACCCCATCCAACAACGACAACAACAAGTTCAAACCCGTAACCGACGTGCCCACCGAAGCCGTTGAAGCAACCTCGTAAGCGCGCGTATATGAGATCAAACAAAGAAAAGGGAAAAAAGAAAACTTTTATATCACCATTTATTATTATGCACCGCACCGCATCGTTCGTTCGCTACGGCCGTATAACTCTTCGTCCGTGCATGATATGATATCCCGTTTTTGACTTCTCCTTTTCATTCCTCCGTGGCCTCACCTCGTCTCCTGGATCAACCTGGACTATTTCATTGCCAGACGAGGGCTGGCAGATAATATAAACTCAAGCGGGCCCCTTTTCCTTCATGATGGATGATCTTTGAAAACTAACTGTGTGATGCGTGTGTAACGGATGATGGGTGTGGATTTTATTTTTACCTTGAATTTTTTACTTTTACCCTGTCTGATGTGCCTGGGGCGAAGGTGTATTTCTTTCTCCGAGAGCGGATAAATATGTATGGACGAAAATGTATGCGCCTGCGCTTGTTTGCGCGGCCATCCTTACCCCCATATTCTAGTGCTTTTTTTGTTTTTCCATACAGTCGTTGATATCCCATACCCCCCCGTTTATCTTTATGTCCTCCAAAATCTCCCCGCACCTTTTACACTTTTGTACGAGTTGTCTACGGGTGCAGCAATTTCTATTCCTCTTTCCTGCCGACTTACTTCCTGTGTCTTATGTCACGGATTTATGTACCTGACAGAAAGACTCCGTTACTACTGTTGGCGTTTATTTTTGTTTGAGATACCTTCTTGTTCTTCTTCTTCTTCTTCCTTCTTCTTCCTTACTTCTCTTTTTTTCCTCCCTTTTTTTCCTTTATCTTTATTTGTTTCCTAAATATTTCTTTAATCTCTTTAATTCCCCCATTTCCTGCTGATATTTTACCTTTTAATTAATTGTATCTGATTTATTTATTTTTATTTCCTAATATATCTTTTTCTTTTTTTTAAGTAACGCATATTATTTTTTACTTTTCTTATTTACGACCATCAATTTTACTCTACTTTTCTACTCATATGCTAGTTCCTGCTTCTACTTCTGCTTCTGCTTCTGCTTCATTTTTGGAATACATACCTATTTGGTTTCTGCATATGTATATATGCTGTCGACAAGTCTTGGGAAGCAACAAATTTACTAAAGCCCGCCCTTCCCTCTCCCGTCCGCTAAAGTTTTTTTACCAAGCTCGAGAGCTGTTCTGAGAGATTGATTGGCTCATGAGAGATTTTTGACATCTTAATTTGACTATGTAGCATATGATAACCCTGGCAAATGGACGTATATGGTTGGTCCGTGGGACGAGGTGAAATTGTTAAATAATAATGGCAATCAATATTCAATGCGATTTAGTTAATCCAATCGAGCTGAGAAATTACGGGTACATACATAGTTAAAAGACGAGACAAGGATAGATGCTTGCAAAATTGATCCTCTCCCCTTCCCCCCTTTTCGCACTCCCTGCCCTCCCTGCCCTCCCCCTCTGTTAGTCTCGGCTACCAAAGCCATCTTTTCCGGAACCAGGCAGTCAATAGTTCGCACCTGCACAAAGGGCCGTGTCCCTGACTCCCCTGTCGCAGTAAATAGATGGCCGGTTCGCTTAGCCTGGCCGAACTAGCATTCTTAGTCGCTCGCCGGGGAGGACAGCCTGGACAGGACCTGGACAGGAGGCAGAGTCAGGCTAGAAAAAGCCCGCTATGACGGCATTCGCCGTTGCTCTGGACTGGACTGCGATGCCTGGAGGTTGTGGCTGAGTGGCTGGCCCTTTTTTTTTTCTTTATTCTTTTTTCTTTTTCAAATGACAGGGTTGCTTTTGTTTTGCTTTTTCCCTGTCATTTGAAAAAGAAAAAAGAATAAAGAAAAAAAATCAATTTTGGCCTGGGCATATAACATAAAAATGTGTATAAAAATAGAGAGTTATGTCAAGGCAATGGAATAAAATAGTGCAGTAAACAACAGAACTGAATTAACTTCCTCTGCTAGTTTTACATTTCATGGTAGTGGTTGCCTGCTTCGAGTCACATCATCATCATCCCTCATTCCTCAAAGAATCACCTCCATCAGCCCACGTCCAACATATATCCACGGATATCAACACATATACATCCGTGCATCCAATAAGGAGCTCTGACTACGCCGCAACCACAACCGCCCCCTGCAGTGCCTGCACGGAGACAAAGAGAAAGCGCGGATCATCTACTCCAGACTCCAGACTCCACATCCAACACGCGCCGTTCAACGGTTCAACCCGACCTCAGACCTCCCCGAGGAAGCTAGCCACCGATTATATATCCCCCTTCAATCTTCAACCCCTCGCAATTCGACCTCCGCCGCTTCTCTTCTATTCGTCATAACTCTCGCCAGCAGTGTGCGCGTTCTTCAGCATCCGTCTCCACCGGGACCAGGTTCCCATCCTGCTTAACTAACTACATGTGCTTGACCGACCAGGGCTGGGTCAAACATTAGAAAGAAAAAAAAATCAAAAATCAAAATCAAAAAATAACCCTCGTGTGGCCGTCTATTATTTATCTGACACCCGCTACGCCCCGTGCGATCTTATATACCGTTTGCTACCCATTACTTTTTGAAGCCGAAACTCGCAATCGACTTGTTATTTCACTCACGTTGGTCTTAACTGGGGGTTTTTTGCTAGGCGATGGAGTGGTTGCTAGAAGGCCGAGTACTACTGCTCCTGCTTGCTGCTGCTGCAATGACGTGTCGCGGGCGCCGGTTGGATTGAGAAACTGGGATGCGAGAATACTGACCCATTCCCCCCCCCCACCTCTCACCGTCTGCGGGTGAACCTGGTTTCTTTTGCTAGAAGGAAAAGATCCCGGCTTTGCGCGGGAGGGTGTTCGAATCCGAGCTTCCGGTTCGATCGTTGTGAGGTGGTGTGTGCGTGTGTTTGAGAGGGTATCAAAGGGGATATCACAGTTACCTTTTTGAGCTACGAGAAACGGTACGTACGTACATTACAATCTACAGGCGATACCGACGAACGAACGGAACGCGCAAGGTGAACGTATCGAAGAAGAAGAGAAAAAAAGATGGTGAAACAATCCCGTCATTCGCGCGCGAAGGGAAAAGGAAAACAGCCCGCGCGTGGACCAGGCAGGCCGGCAGAGGCAGGAACAACTTCAGGATCTAGATCGCGCCGAGGCCGGGGACAGGAACCGGAACGTGCCGCTCCTGAACCGTCCGGTGAGATCCCGCTCGTTTATCGCGATATGCTGGCGGAAGCTGGCGCTGGTGCGGAAGGGCAACCGGGGCGGTCTAGATCCCTAAGTCGTGCAGGCGATGAGAGGCCGGTTAAGAGGAGGAGGGTTGGGGAGAGAAGAGCTGGCGGAATCGAGGCGGGGAAAGGAGGAGGAGATGAAAGAGGAGGAGGGGTGGGAGATGGTGTTGGCAAGCCGGTTCAGACTGTATTTGACGTGGATGTGTCGGATGATGAGGAGGAGGAGATGGAGTGGGAGGATGTCGAGGTCACCGTTGTCACGCCTGTAGCTGCATCTGCGTCTGCGTCTGCGTCTGGGCTGGGGTATGACGGGGCTGCGGAACAACAGGAGATAGGGGTGGAGGAGTCCGAAGAGTTGCTACAGATTACGTTTGAGAAGCCGGAGGAGAAAGGGAAACAGCGCGCTGCTGCTGTGAGAAGGAAACCCATCACAGCGCAGGAGAAGAGGTGGCGGCTGGATATTCATAAGATGCACGTCTTGTGTCTGCTAGCCCATGTTCAACTGAGGAATTTGTGGTGTAATGATGATAAGGTTCAGGTTCGTATATAAAACTAGATGTTGTGGACTTCTGCGGCTGGAGGAAAACCAACTAACACAAATCTCTTCTCCGTCCAGAATGTGCTGAAGCGACTTCTCTCCAAGCATACGGTCATGTGTCTAAATCCCAAGGAGACCTTACCGCAGTTTACGCGCTCGACAACCTTTGCAGATGGTCTGAATCAGGCTACCGAAGCGTTCCGGCGCCGGTTCAAAGTTACCGTGCCCGGCATGAAACGGCCATATTGGCTCGAGAATCCAAACGAGTTGAAAGACCCAACTGTGTGTGATAAACCCATATATTTCTAGTTTCCTCCGAAAATACGCAAAATATATAAAAGCGTAACCCCCCGTGCTAACAAACCCAAAGGGCCTATTAGATACCGCCGAGATATTATCGTCCAAAGAAGACTTCCTCAAACAAGCCGTTGCCTTGCAAGGATCGAGGGACCTCGGCGCGCAGCTCTTCTGTGCGCTTCTGCGAGCTGTGGGCGTGGATGTACGACTAGTGTGCTCCCTGCAGGTGCTCCCATTCACGGGAGTTGCGAAAGGGATCATGCCCCTGAAACCGGAGCGGGAGTACATTGTCCTCTCTGAGGATGGCGGTTCGCCAGCTAGTGCTGATGGAGGCCGAGGTTCACCAGCCACTCGTGGTTCTACAAAGACGCACGAAACGACCCCGCCGTCACGGACCCGGCGTATCGGGCAACCCCGATTTTCTTCAAGTCCTGCGCCCAGCCCTAAGCCTAGGCTGCCGACTGGTTAGTTGAAACCTTTTTTACGTATTGTCGTATTTGCGTCACAGGACAGCTAAGTAATAACAAATGATATGAAACATATACAGCCTTGCCACGAGCATTTTCAGAGTCTCCCTTCCCCGTATTCTGGGTCGAGGCATTCAACGAGGCGATGCAAAAATGGGTCCCCGTCGACCCCATCGTGACCAACACCGTGGGGAAACCTTCTAAATTTGAACCCCCAGCCAGCGACCGCTACAACAATATGAGCTACGTTATCGCTTTCGAAGACGACGCGTCCGCCCGCGACGTCACAAAACGCTATACGAAATCCTTCAATTCCAAGACGAGAAAGCAGCGCGTGGAGTCCACCAAGAACGGCGAGGAATGGTGGGCGCGTACGATGAACTTCTTTGAGAAACCGTTCCTGGATGATCGGGACCAGGTGGAAATCGGCGAATTGACGGCAAAAGTTGCGGCGGAAATGATGCCGAGGAACGTTCAGGATTTCAAGGACCATCCTTTTTATGCGTTGGAGAGACATTTGCGGAGGAATGAAGTGATATTTCCTAGGAGGGAAATTGGGAAAGTTGGGCTGAGTAAGGTATCTACCAGCAAGAAAAACCCCCCGCTGGAATCTGTCTATCGGCGCGGGGATGTGCACGTCGTGAAGAGCGCAGACGGGTGGTACCGGCTGGGTAGGGAGGTGAAAGTAGGCGAACAGCCTCTGAAAAGGGTTCCCGTGTCCAGACCCAGAGGAGGCTTTGAGCACCGCGAAGAGCTCTCGGACTACGAAGAGGAGGCGCAGGAGACTGCCATGTATGCCATTCACCAAACGGACCTGTACCAGCCACCACCCGTCGTCGAGAATCGTGTGACGAAGAATGCCTACGGTAATATTGACGTGTATACGCCTAGCATGGTCCCAGAAGGTGGCTTTCACCTTCGACACACGGAAGCCGCAAACGCAGCGAGGATTCTAGGCATTGACTACGCGGACGCGGTGACTGGGTTCCAGTTTAGGGGCAGGCATGGCACTGCCGTTGTGCAAGGGATTGTTGCATCTGTCGAGTATCGCGATGCTCTTTACGCTGTTCTTGACGCGTTGGAGGATGAGCGGGTTCAGGCTGAGCATGAGAAGCGGACCGCGGAGGCACTGGGGATGTGGAAGCTGCTGTTACTGAAGTTGAGGGTTGCGGAGCGGGTGAGGAGTTATGCTTTTGAGGGGGAGGGGGATGAGGAGGAAGAGGAAGAGAAGATTTCAGATGGAGATGAAAACGATGATATTGAAGGAGGTGGAGGTTTTATTCGCGAAAGCGGTCAGGCGGAGGCCTTGCCCTCCCAGCGGGCTTTGCCCCGGTTTGAAGAGCCCTTCGAAGCTGGTGGCTTCATTCCGGAAGGAATAGACGGAGAAGAAGACTCGACAACCACAGGCGGGGGATTTATGCCACCCACCCCAGCACCTGATGAAGCGGGCTCTTCCACATCTGCTACAGGGTTAGGGAGTAGCTCTCTCCGACCGCAAGAGAAGTCACGATATACCTTAATAGTGACTCCGAAAAATGCATCTGAAGCACACCCTCCCCAACCCCAATCCCAATCCCAGCCCCGTACCACCCCAACCACAACTCCATCGCATGCGCAAACAACAGGGCAACCAACACCAGCCCAACAAACCCATACCCCTCGGCGCCAGCAACCGCAACAGCAACAACAACAGCAACAACACCCCACCACAACCGCACCAGAAGGTTCTCCCACAGCCCCTATCGCAGTCCCTTCCTCGGGCAGCGACGAGGAGTGCAGCGTAGAGGAGATCTGCGGTGTGCCTGACCTCGTGCATGAAGGGGAATCTGACAGTGAGATTGACCAGAGCTCGATGCTCTCGCATGATCCGGAGGACGAGGATGCGGAGCCTGAGTGGTTGCTGTCTGATTAACTTAACCCTAGTAAAGGAGCATTTTTACGCATTTTGTGTTTTGTTTTCCTTGGGGGTTCTGTTTCTGTTCCTGTTTTGCATTTTCAAGCGGGTTTTCGCATTTAGTTTTTGTATAAATAAAGTATATATATATATATATAGCTATTCCCACTCTGTTTTTTTTTCTATGGTTATGGTTACTTGGGTTGGGGTTTGGGGTTTGGGCTTTGGGTTCTGGAACATAATATACTTTTGTACGGATGGGGCTTGAGACAGGGGGGGGGGGGACGAAAAATGCATCGCATAGTTGTCAGGCCTATCCGCCTGTCTTACATAGTTAATCCTTTCACTTCGCAGTGTCTATCTATGGAGTATTAAACTGGTAAATCTTGGCGCGAAGTGTTTGAGTTTACTGAGTTTAATGAGTTTACTGAGATAATGTGGCGTGTGTCGGAATCCGTGGGTTGTTCTGGCCATTGCCATCACCACGTTCCCTTTATGAGATGACGTGACCGTCTACACCCTATATATATACTTCCCATAGCTAGCTTTTCATTCAATCAAGCTTCTTCTCTATTATACTCTCTGACAGCTTGATGATCAAGGACACCCCCCCACCACTTAACGCCGCGAATTGATGATCTAGTTACAGCTTGCTTTAACTATCCACTCTCGCTCCGCAATGTCGACCTTTCTAGATTATTACAATGCCCCTCCAACAGGACAACCCTCTTTGGGGGCACCTGGCAGTTCAACAACTGCGCCTATGCATCCCACAAACCTGCCCAATGAAGAGCAATTCCCAAGACACATCATCTTGGATCAGAATATGTGCAACCAGCTTTTAACATTTGCCCGGAATCGTCTAATCACTGCTCCTGCTCCCACGCCTCCTCTCAATTTCAACCTTGTGCATCAATATGTGCAACATTCTATTGATCGTGGAGTAGTGGGAGATGAGACTGTCAATATAGATGTCTCTATGCTTCTTTTTCAGTATGTGGCGGAGTTTGTTGCGTCAGCCGACAATCTGCATCCAGATGATATTCAAATCATAAGCTGTGACAGTGACGACAACAAAGGTGGCGTCCGGCCAAACAGAAAAATCCGCAGAACTGGAACTGACTGGATTATCGCGGAGCATAAAAGTGTGGCTGCCTACAATGCTCATCGTTCTCAAATCCATAATCTTGCCGGCGGTGAAGGGACTGAGATAATAGCTTCTTCTCATGAAACGGGTGCGCGTTCAATCATACTTAAAGTGAGAACCCCTGCCCCCTTGGCCAAGAGATCATGCGGATGATTGATAAATTTATATACAGCTCGGCAAACATATGATTGATGCCAACTGTAGGTGGGGTATTTTGATGGGAGGATATGAGTTTATGGTTTTTTTTATGAATGTGGTTAATCACAATAACAACAACTACTACCAGATGGTGGTATCAGATAATCACTCAATCCTTACACATTCTGAACAACTTCAACCACTTCCTGAACCCTGTCTTATTTCAGTGGCTATAGCACTTCTTCTCGACAATAACCCAGCTGCTTCATACATCAATCCCCCAACAGCATGTATTGTTACAGAATACATTGGGAACCGACAGTCCAGGCCGTCTAGAAACACAGATGGAGGAAATCAGCTACAGAGAGCGAAACGAGGAGAGCCGCAGGCCAGGACCACTGCAGGAACTAGAGCGCATGTCCACCAGGAAATGGGCAGCTCCAATCAACACTCACACATGATCAAGGCTGCATGGCCACAGAGTAAGCATGAAGTAAGCAATTCACTTCTCAACGCACTCTAACTGATATAGCTAATACCCTTTAGTATGCTTTACTGTCGTTTCCGAATTCAGGACTCCCAGATCGTCAATTGGCTCTAAAGAGGATTGTAAGTGTATTTTGACCAAGTAGTGATTAGCTTGCAATGCTAAGAATCACAAACAGTCTGCTCAGAAGGCATGGGATGTAGTTCTGAATGGCAACTCCTCAGGTCTTCCAGCAACAACCCCTGAAGGGGAAATCACATATCACACAGACACAGTTGTTGAGGAGCCCTTGTGCCTGCTTGCGATGGAAAAGCTTGGGTCAGGAATATGTGGCATTGCCTATGATTCTTTACTTGTTTCTGGGACATCTGAGGAGCCGGAGCCCTGCGCCATCAAGGTTAATGAACACGACTTTCAGTCCTTTGTGAGGGAAGTGGAAGTGTATGAGCGGCTGCAGGGCAAAACATTTATTCCTAGATGTTATGGTGGTTTTGCTGGGATGTGGGTTAGCGAGCCGCTTGGAGTCCTTGTTCTAGAGCTACTAGAAAAGAGTTTCAAGTCATTCAATGATATGACCACAGACCAGAAGTGAGTTTTTCAGATATGTTTTCTATTGTCTTGAGCTGTGGGGATGTTTCTGCTAATGCTG
Source organism: Blastomyces silverae (assembly GCA_001014755.1). Taxonomy (NCBI): domain Eukaryota; kingdom Fungi; phylum Ascomycota; class Eurotiomycetes; order Onygenales; family Ajellomycetaceae; genus Blastomyces; species Blastomyces silverae. The sequence goes on along the minus strand of LDEV01001449.1, from coordinate 5,998 downwards.
GGTTATTTTTTGCTATAGACATCAGGCACTCGCATGTCTTGAACAGCTGCATGATGAGGGGTATCACCATGGAGATGTCAGGGCGAGTAATTTTGGACTTCGCAACGGCAAAGTCACCGTCCTTGACTTTACCCATGTGGAACCTTGTGACACACCGAGAACTTGTGGGAACTGGGAGGGTAAGTATGCAAGAGAAGTGATTTTTGAGGGAAATTGTTAGTGAAGCTAAAGCTGCTTATGGAAGGCGTATATCCATTAGATTAGCTATTTAGCTCCTCTCTACTCCGTACTGAATAGAGAGTTTAACCGTCTCACAGATTATGGCGCGCGGCCGAGTTTTTATATAGAAGGGGCAGCGTTGCTAAAACTGGCTTTGCTCATGATGGGGATATAACTATACATGGCGTTTGTCGGATGGAATTTACGGCATTTTATGCGCTTTGTGCTCGGGGACGCAAGGTGGAAAGATGTGTTTATGTAGTCTGTTTATGTAGTAGCGGATGGTAGATGCCCATTTTTGAATGATGATCTGAATGTATTTTATTTCATACTATTTTCTTCATTTTTTCTTTTTCTTTGTCTGAATGCCCCTCTCCCAATTGATAACGGTGGTTTGTTACATACATAGTTCATTTCAACCTGATTTTTCAATTGTTAACATGAACCTCAGTTCTTTCCCCTTTGGGCAGGTGGCAGTTTCCGATCCCCTTACGTCATACACGCGTCGTCGCGTCCCCCCCAGTCGTGAAATCACATGACGTAGGCATCAATCACTCCTTTCGACTGGAATCAACAAAGAAGAGCCGTTGTTGACGACTTGCTTCGCACGGCAGAGCTCTTTTTTCCTTTTTCCGTGTTTCTTTTTCTTTTCATTTTTCTCATTTTTTTCGATTAAAAGAAAATAAGGAAAAAAAAGATGCCACCAAAGAAAAACAGTCTGAAAAACCCGACCCGACCCGACAAACCCGACAAACCCGTTCTCAAAACAACACACCAGAGGACTAAACAACAGACAAGACGAGCACATCCAGCAACTAAATCAAGAATTAATCGCGAAAGGCAACATAGGCTGGCCTTGGGAGGGAACACGCGCAGTCAGAAGACCCTAACCCAAATTGATTTTGTGAAACGGGCGCAGGCATTGCTTGCGCTTGACGATGAACATGCGGATGACGGGTTGGAGCTAGAGTATATGGATGGGGATAATTGGGATGGAGATTCTGGTGAATCTGATCAATCGTCGAAACGGGTAAAGAGTAGTGGGAATGGGAAGGGGGGTAGCACTGGAAAGAAGAGTGGTATTGCTGCGAGGAAGGAGGTGGATGAGTCTGATGGAGAGGACGGTGAGAGGACTCTGACCCAGATGGGATATGTTATGATGTCTAGTGGTTGGGAGTGTGATGGAGGAACACGCCACTTGCACGCTGGGCTGGGTAAGAGGAAGGGCGTGTCCCTGATGGAGACTATTGGAGAGGAGCCACCCTTGGGTGATGGAACTCTTCAGGAGACTGGAACAAATTGTGACAGCCATATTGGTAGACGAAGCAAGAAAAGAAAGGCTTCGGAGGCGGATATTGAGTGCCATCCTTCGCAAATGGTGCCTCCTTCGTCCCTCAACTCTGGAGCCGATACATCAACATCAGGACCTGTGACGCCACGGAGACCAACTAGACTGGTAGTCCCGTCATCACAGTCACCAGACAGTCCAGACCTGATGATCTCCCTACGGACATTCAAGGGGCCTCCACTTAAATTTCCGCTTGCGCCGTTATCTCATAATGTGACGCCAAAGAAAGCTGCATCTCCCCTGAAAATTGCATATAAAACCCCCAACCGTGTCTCGCGAATGACGCCTTACGAAATCCCCGAGTCCTCTTTTTACTCTCCTGGCACTGGTTCTCCTACCCGGAGTTGCGCAGAGGAGTCAGTGATCGGGCTTGAAACTACACCTACTACATCTCCTCCACCAGTGTCTGAAGAGGGCTCCGATAAGACGCTCTCAACATCATCGCATAGTTTACAAAATCAAATAAGGACAGAGGGCCAGGAGCCTGGGCTCGGGGACCCCGGCACGACTGTCCGTGATGCAGAAAAGTCAAAGTACAGGGTGGTATATGAAACGGACGCGGAAACCGAGGACGAGGAAGTCCACGACTCTATATTTCACATTTCAGGCAACGACAACGATTCCTGGCGGACACAAAGTCAACTATTTCATAGCTGCAGATCGGGCAACGATGATGGTGATGGTGATGGTGATCATAACGCCTCGCATGGACTCCCGAGTCAACACCGCAACTCAGATCCGGAAACATGTCACACCCTTCCCGAGAATACTCTTGGATCCGAGCCGTCCATGCTCTATTACCGCAAACCTATGAGCTTAGCGTTTGACCCGCTCTCTGAGCTTGACAATATCGATACACAGAGGATGGGTGAGCTATTTCCAGCCGTCGATGCAGATAACGAGGAATGCGCAATCCCTCCTCTCTCTACCATTTCCGAGGAAGAACATGAATCTCAACAGAGAAAGGGAGAAGATGTTACATCAAGGCCCGCCGGGAATAGCCAGACGAACCTTATCCCGAATTCACAACCGGCTAAGCATCTAAACACTACAATAGAGGGAAATATTCCTCCCCCGTCTTCACCACCCGTGGTGCTAGTTGCGTCCTCACAGCAAAGTGACGTTGGCGATGCAGAGATGGACCAGGTTGCTTGCGCCGATTCGCAGATTGGATGCCAGGGCCTTGTAACCGCAAGCCAATTATTGACGGATAGCATGATGGAGAGCGTTCCTGGTCCGCCTATTTGGATGTTTAGCCAATATCTCTCACAGGATGAGCAAGAGGACACGGTTTGAGACGTAGCGGTTAAATCTTTTAGCGTTGCGCAGGCTTTATCTTTTCGCGCAGGAGTGATGTGATATCTGTAAACTATATTTTAATTTGGGATAAATTGGCTGGGAACTTTGGGGCGCTGGAGTTATTTCATCATTCTAGTTTGAATTATTAGATACATATATTTCAAATAATTTATAACTTCCTTCTGGAAGATTTATTACTACTGCCATGTTTATCCCGCCCCTTTTCCCCTGAAAATCGGTGATCGCGTTCGGCATCACGTGGAATTGCCACAGCCGCCGTTCCCGTCTCCCGTAGTACAGCGTCACTCCAAACGCCAAAGAGCCGCGGACTTGATCGACGACATCTTTGGCCATGGGTGAAACAGACTCATAAACTTCCGGGCTACGAGAGCGCTGACCGTAATGATATTTAGCCTCAGTTGACTGGAGGTTTAGCAACCCCTTCTTCGAATACCCAACAGTTATTTCTAGTCAAGCCCCATCTCGGAATTCCCCGACTCCTCAAGCTTATCTATGAAACCGCCGCCATGGATGTAGCTTACGACCATATCCAGGAGGAGATCCTCACCTCCCACGACACCAACAATAACCAAGAAAATGACCCCTCAAAACAGGAAGCGGGCTCGAGCAACGCCGACGCATCCACTCAATCTTCTCAACGCCCCAATCTCGACCTGGGCGCCGAATTCCAAGAAACATTCCGCGCCTTCTCCTCAAACCCCTGGGGTGCCCGTCTAGGTGGGCTATGGGGTAATGTCCGCAAACAAGGAGAAACTTACTACCAAGGGGCGCGCCAGGAGTACGAGGCCGTAAGCGAGGAAGCCTTTAAAGGCTTTACGGATCTGAGAGCTACGATCGTTGGACGAACTAGAGGGCTATCACTAGGAGGACCATTGAACAGCGAGGAGGATGCCAGCGATGAAACGGGACAAAACGGGAAAGATAAGGAAAATGAAGATGATGAAGAGGGTGACGCCTCGGCGCCTACATCATCGGGTGCGGACAAGGACAAGCCTGGTGACGAAACGGATGGGGAGGGGATCATTTCTCGCTTCCGCAGCGAGGCTGCGAAGCGATTGAAAGACATCGAGAAGGCAGAGGACGCGGCGGATGAGGCACTACTGCGTTTCGGGACCAACATCCGTAATTTCCTTCGTGATGCTGTAAGCATTGCACCCCCTGAGGGGACCAAAGATGATGAGCAGGTTCTCTTCGAGAGCAAGGACGTTGATGGGAAGAGGGTTATCCATACCACGCGGTTTGAGGCGCAACTTCATGCTGTCCATTCGAACCTTGACCGACTATCGCAGGATCCCGTTAGCGGCGAGTGGTCTAGTTGGAAAAATGAGTTCAAGGTTGATAGCAAGACTAACGAGATTGCGAGCGATCTGGAGACATATCCTGAGCTGCGGAGGGCGATGGAAGCGCTTGTTCCTGAGAAGGTTGAGTATGCTGATTTCTGGTGCCGGTATTACTTCCTCCGTCTAGTTATTGAGACGGAGGAGAAAAGGCGGAGAGAGATGTTGAAAGGTCCGTCCGCTATATCTCGTGTCTTTTACTCTGTCTCCTTACCAACTTGCCATCTTGCTAACGTATCCAAACAGGCGCATCCACTGTCGACGACGAAGAAGTAGCCTGGGACGAAGATTCAGACTCTGAATCCGACTCACCCTCTACCCCTCAAGTTACCATCGACAAAGCTGCTGGCACCGGCCCCGCGTTAGATTCGCCGGCTACGATGTCCGCTTCACGTCTCTCATCCGGCAACGATACATTAAAGGCTGCTGAGCCCCGTCGTTCTAACGATCAGCAATCACAAGCCGACAGTGATGCCAGCTACGACCTTGTCAGTGGCGCTCCAAGCCGCGCTCCGAATAGTCCCCGGGAGAGCGGGAAGCCAGCGCCAACTCCTTCGTCTACCGCTAGGGCTGACGATGATAGCGACGAGGAAGACTGGGAGTAAGAGAAAGACGGCTGTTTGTCCTGGGAGTGTGAGCGCAGGGCTTGATGTTTGCTTTTAAATTTGGTTGGCGCTTTCATGGACTACATGCACTCTCTCCTCGGCTGGGGTAGCCTTCTTGATTGGTTATACCTGTCCCACCGGTTATCTTCCTTCCTTTCTCCAAGATACTGGTATGAATTGGATTCCACACCATTACTACAGTATCATTTTATATGTGCAGGAAGCACTCTGCGCAAGGGAGATTGTTTTTTGTGTCGTTTCGTTTTTCCTCTCGCTCTGGTTGTCATGTCCCTTACTTACCCATTTATTTCCCCACGAAATCCACCCGGCTTTGCTGTTTTCTGAACGTTTTACTTTTGGGCATTGGCGTTATGTGTCCTTCGCTTGAATAATTCCCTTCGAGATTTTCGTTTAATGTACCTTATGCAATATTATTATATCGGGCGTAGAGTTCTGTGATCGTAATCCGATCCAAATGTTGACTTTTCTTTCCCTAATACGATGAAACTATTATTATTATTATTATTCCCATCTTTCCACTGTTTCTTTGATGCGGTTCCTCCTGGTTTTGATTTCCTTCGGTTTGAGGAGTAATTTTTATAACCTGCAAGGTTGAGCTGAGCGTTTTATTGATGGATTGTTTCAGCTCATGGCTCTAATAATAAAAGTTTAACCGCTACGAGCTGTATCATATTTCGGGGTAAGGTTATATCTGCTTGATGTTCCGCCTAGCCATGATCTCCATTCATAGAAGTTGCTATGGTAAATCGAAATATATGGCTTTTCAACTATCTATCCAACTATGCTACAGCTGAAACGTACGGTACAGATCCCACACTGCGGGACAGGAAAGATAGAATGCTCTAGGGCCCAGAGAAAAACGCTTGCAGAAACACTAGTCCAATTCGTTACCGTATAGTTATATCAATTTCCTTCCATTTTATCATTACATAACAACCAAAAACCGAGCACCAATTAACTAACCACCTGGTCCCTCCTTTGAATTTGACCGTATCGAACCGGGACTAGTACCTAGCCCTTCATCCTTCTGTCCCGTTACCGGACGGACCAACGGACTGCTCTCTTTCCGTTGCGGCTGCTGCCTTCTGAGAGTCGCGGGTCGCCAACCACCCTGGCGGGGAGGGCGAATGGAGGGTGAAGCTGGCGCT